>JAPFFP010035432.1:0-15336 GCA_026153255.1 Solanum medicagineum | reverse complement strand
CAAGGATTGCAAAGCGTATGAAGCAACTGGTCAAGACGAATCGTGCATAGGGGCAGCGAGATAGAGCTTCCACAAAGGGTTCATATGTTGTGAGTGTTGGTTCAGAGTAAGCCAAAATTAATGAGAAGATTATGCAACAACTTGCTCGGCTTTGCACAAGCATGGATTTGGTTATCAAGCAAAACTAATAAAAAGTAAATGTTGTAGTTCACCAACCTCCACGTGCACCCATGTATGAGGAGCCTTATTTTGAGGATGATGCTTTTTCTATGAATGATCAAAAGGGGGTTTCTAGACTAATGCCCAAGGGTCAAATCAGGACCATTGGCGCCAAGGTAAAGGAAACCAAGGTTCAAACTATGGTAGATATGGAGCTTATTGAGACAACTGAAGTGGTTATTAAGATAGGAACAACGGTCAAGAAGAAGATTGAGGTAGAATAAATGGTTTCAGAAATGGTCTATATGTGTCACAATATTACCATGACGTAGGCACAAGTATTCTAGAATTGAGGAGATGTTTAGACGCTTGTTGAAGAAAGTGGAGACACAAGATGAGACCCTAAAAGGAATGAAGTTTGATATTTCAAGTATTAATCAAAAGATAGAGACTCATTTTGTGGTTATTAAACAGCTTGAGCAATAATTTGGTCAACAACCAACTCAGTTGAATCAGTGTAGAAAGGTACATTGCCGAGCAAGATAGTGCAAAACTCTAAGAATGAGAGGCAATGCATGGCAGTTACTACTAAAGGTGGCAAGAGCACCATTGATCCTCCTATGGATGTTGAGGTAGAAGATGTTCGTGAGAAGATAGTTGCAGATAAGGATATGTTTAAAGGAGATGATTGTGTCAAAGATGGGGTGAGTGAGGCAACTAAAGAACCACAGAAGTATAAGCCCATTCCAAAGCCTCCTCCTCATTTCCCTGAAAGACTTAAGAAAAGGAAGGAGGAACGGAAGTTCAAGCACTTTCTCTTTGTGCTTAAGCAACTATCCATCAACATCCCTCTTATTGAAGCATTGGAGAAAATGCTGGGCTATGACAATTTTATGAAGGACTTGGTCACCAAGAAGCGCGCTGTGAGTAAGAAGCTTTCTCAAAAGCTTCAACATTGCAGTGTTATCATTATGATGTCCTTAGCTCAGAAGCCTGAAGATCTAGGTGTTTTCACCGTACCGTAAACTATAGGGGTTGTGGAGTTCGTAAGGGCACTATATGATTTGGGTGCTAGTATCAATTTGATGCCTCTTGTGGTTTATAAGAAGCTTGGTTTGGACGCCCCTACTCCAACTAACATGCGGTTATTGATGGCAGATAGAACAGTGAAGAAGCCTCTGAGGATACTCTTTGATATGTTTGTAAAAGTTGAAAAGTTCATATTCCCTGCAAATTTCATGATTCTAGATTGTGAAGTCGACTTTGAAGTCCCAATCATCCTGGGTAGACCATTCCTACCCACTAGAGAAGCTCTAGTTGATATGGAAACTGGTCAACTCAGGTGTAATTTGAATGATGAAGAAGTCATCTTCGACATCTGTCTATCCATGAAACAACCTGATGAGCTCAAATGTGAGGTTTGGACAAGGTGAAGTTTAGTAACCAATTTGTCTAAGTCATGCTGCAACAATAAATCATGTGCTACTTGGGAGGCAACCAAAGGTTTTTGATGCTATTGCATAGTTATACATTTATTTTTTTAGTTTTTGGATTCATAGTTAGTTATTTTGTTATATTTTGATTCCTATTCTTGATAATAAGTTGGTTGCATTTTGGGTAATTGTGTATATCAAGAAGAGTATGCAGCTGCAGGACTAAGTCTGCAAATTGGCGGAGAAAAACATCAAGCTCAGTTTCTACAACTGGATTTACGAGTAGTATTGCACTTTACGACTCGTAACCCCATCTTGTAGAGATTTCCAATGAGCAGGATAATTGCGCACTCCAATCCATAAGCCAACTTTACCACTCGTAGATCAATCTACGAGTCGTGAATGGGGTTCGTAGATCTCCGGTAACTTTATGAATTTTGCTAAGTGTTGAGGGTTCTACGAGACTATGACTTACGAGTCGCAGATCTATCTACGACTCGTAGTTGGAGTTTCATAGACCCAAGCCCAGTAATTTTAACTGTTGACCTGGTAAAGATATAAAAGAGGGGTCAAATTAATTTTACCCCACTTTTGACCTAATTGACCGGTAAAACCAAGCTAACCCTCCCCTTTGCAAATCCTGACCACTTTGATTCCATATTTCGGCGTGATTTTCGGCAACACCTAGGCTTTTGTATTCAATCACTTTCTCTCTCTTCTTCAAGTGTGGCAAGTTCTTGTTTTAATTTTAATCTGTAAAATTTCATTGATCTTAATGGATTGATTTGATGATTATGATGGGTTGGTGTTTAAGCATGAAATTCTTATTGAATTTCAATTGTAAATTTGAAATAGGGTTTCTCTTGATTGAATTGAATGTCTGAGTCTAGAATTTATGTGTTAATATTATTGATTGTTGAGTGCTATGCTTATTGAATCATCACCCATTCTTGATTGATTAATATTGCATTATTTATGATTGTGACTTGGTGGGTGTTGGCATGAGCATATGATTTTGTGTGAGTCAAACAAGAAGAGTCAGAAACATAGGCTATTCCATGCTTAATCATCTTTTTGATGGGGTGAAATATGTTGAAATCATTGTGGGTGATGGGTGTTTTTTGCTAATCACGTGGGTGAGTGTATGTTCTTGCTTCGATGGTGGTCGATTTAGTGTTTGAAAAGGTCTTTTGGGGTCCTTGTGATGGACTTAGAATAATAGATG
Source organism: Solanum medicagineum (assembly GCA_026153255.1). NCBI lineage: Eukaryota > Viridiplantae > Streptophyta > Magnoliopsida > Solanales > Solanaceae > Solanum > Solanum medicagineum. The sequence goes on along the minus strand of JAPFFP010035432.1, from coordinate 12,519 downwards.
CTTGAATTTTCTGGTTAATGAGGTGTTCTTTCGACCCGTAGAGCAATCTACGTGTCATGATTACCCCTAATATGAAATTCTAGGAACTTTATATTCTGAGTATTCATCAGACAAAACCTTCAACGAGTCGTAGATCACTGTATGACTCGTAGACCCCAGCCTAATTTTTAGTTACTCTCTAAAATTTTATACGACCCCAGTCTACGACTCGTAAACCATTTCATGAGTCGTACCTAGGTCTCATAGACTTTTCCAGTGACCAATATTGTTCTGAAGCACTGGTTTCTGAGATTACTTTAAGACTCGTAGTGGTCACTACGAATAAAGGGGCTTTCCTAGAACCCTTCTGCAAATGATTCAGGTCAAAGATTGAGGGCGTTAGGAGAAAGTTCAAGGATGACCCTACAGATGATGAGCCTTCAGATGCTGAGCAGACTCCTTAGCTGAGTGGGTCATTGGAGATATTTAATGCCCAACCTGACCCAGAGGCACCTCGACTATAGAATAGATCTGTTGTCAGAGCTGGGCAGCCTCAGGGTTAAGTTGATAGTCCTTCATAGTCTGAAGAAGAAGGTAGTGATGAAAGTTGGAGCAACATGCGGCAGACGACTCCTTTTAGAGAGGAACCGAGTTCTAAGAAGAGCTCCTAGGATAAAGGAGATGTCGAGCCTTCCGTTGTACTATCGTCTTCATCATCACCAGATGCTATTACTCACCGGTGGTGTGTCGAGGGTATCGAGGTTATATTCTTGGAGGGTACACAATCTAAGGAGTAAGGAAAGTCGATCCATTCCATCTATAAGGAGCGTAGGGTCATTGATGATGAACTGAGTCGTGTCCTAGGTCTATAGGACATGATGATATGATATGCGCTTATGTGGCTGACGGAGTCACTTGGATGATACTTCCTAGCTTTGGTAGGGGAGTTTTATGCATCTTATGAAGCCACGAATCAATGTAGTCTTCTTAAGGGGAAGAAGCCTCTCACCTAGCCTAGATTGACAGAGATATGAGTGAGAGGTCAATGGGTAGACATTTCAGAAAAAAATATTCGCCTTATGCTTTTTGATCCTGAGTACCGTGCCCCCATATCTACAACTTAGTTTGATTATTGGTTGGGGAAGGCTAGAAATTCGTTAATTATGAAGGATCCTGAGCATCAGAACGCACTACTAAGATGGGTGGCCACTCATATTGTAGAGTAGGGCACAGAGCCTGCTTAAGTTACCACCTACACTGAGCCTATAGTGAAGGCTTCACTCAGCTTTCCCGCCAAGTTTTGGTGGGCCATTGTTAGATCATGCATCCGGCCGATCTTGGTGGATAATACACTTATGCCATAGCATGCGGTATTAGTTGCTAGCATCTTGGCTGGCTACGTTTATACATTGGGCCTGACTCATTGCCGAGTAGATACATGGGTCAACGCTGAAGAGGGCCACCTCAATCCTATTTCCAGTTTTGATCTACAGACTCTATATAGAGTTGATGGTGGACATCAACTGGAGCAGTTAGTTAAGGTCTAGCATACTTCGGAGCCCAACATGATAAATGCTGATGAGAACCCAGTGGCACTCAAGAAAGCATAGCCTCCACCTCCGCCAGAGATGTATGTTTTGGAGCCACCACCTGAGGGTTCAGCAACTGCCACCACTGCTATTGATGCTTCTACTACTAATGAGAGACTCCAGTAGCCCGAGCAGTCGATGTTGAGAGGGGTCCTATTATATCTTCTCCTGCACCAGGGGCCACTACCACACAACCTTATACTTGGGCATGGTCTATGTGTCCGCCATTTCTATTCAGGCCATGGCACAGAGATTAGGACGTGCAGAATCATAGGTGACTCAGCTTATTCAAAAGCTTAGGCCATGGGTCCGACAGGCTAATGCAGACTCAGAGAAGCATAGTCGGGCATTTACCATTGCTATTATTTGAGATCATGTTCTTTTAGTGGATGCCCACATCGATGCCTTTGAGTAGCGAGTACAGAAGAGGTTAGCTGAGGCCTAGCCTTTAGATTTGTTAGCCATACATTAGGAGATCGAGAAGCTTAGGACTGACGTGACATCGTCACTTGCGCTGGCACTTACACTACCAAAGATGACACCTACGGTGCCACTTTTTGATTTATTTATCTCTAAGGAGCCTACACAAACTTACCATGGGAAGAGGTCCCTCAAAAAGGATGATGAGCCAAATGAGAGGAATGAACGTGCTAAGCCCTTGGCGAATGAGGTGTTGGAGCTTGCCTTGAGGACATTGAGGCACGAGGAGGAGATGAGGCTTTCTCATGAGTATGATTGGTTGAGGGGTATTGGCCCCTCAGGATAGAGTACCACGACTGAGGAGACTACCTCGAAGGAGAGGGATGGACAAACTTAACTCGAAACTGGCGTTTAAGTGTCGATGTATGTTTTTGACCCCTTTATATTCTATTTTTGCTTGATTTTGTGCATTAGGGGTAATGCACATGTTTTTCTAGGGGGTGTGGGAAGTTATGGGCCTCAGTGAAGTCTGAGTAGCTTATGGTTCATAACTATACCAATTTTTAATTCTGAGGTTTTCTTGCCTCTGTTTTTTTCTTGTGGATATTTATTTTCTGTTGAATCGCCACGTTTAGGATGTTTAGATAATATTTGTAGCATATAGTACTAATACTTATGACATATAACATGTTTTTATGTTTTGTTTTAAAATAATGGTACCCACCAAAAATATTTTGATTAGTAGTTAGATGACAACCATGCATGTTTAGGTTTTTGGCAATTTTTGTTCTGATAAAGTGAGGGTAATTTGAGATACGAAGCATGATTTGTGAGTTTATTGTTGGTAATGTATGCAATTCCATGTGAGTGTGAGCTTATTTTGGTAGATTCGTGCATTTGGTCTAATTCATAACTTACCCTGTTACTCTAACTTAGATTTTAGATTAAATAGATTAGGAAAGGATCTTAGGCCTTCATACTTTAATTAGTCCACTTTAGCCTAAAATGACCAATCAAATGATGTTTTATCCCTTGTTCCAAATATTTGAGCGTTACATGTACCAATTCTTTCAAAACGCCTAATTAGCCTAGCCTTATCTAGTGAGAAAGCTTGAAATTGGCCCTTGTCTGTCTTTGAGTATTGTGAACCTTGACTGATTCAAAAAGGCTAAGTTGAAGGTGGCTACCAAAAGTGGCCTTGGTTTGGAGGAGAGATATTGTGTATTTGAATACAAGCTAAAAGCCTAAGTTGAGGGTGGCCGGTGTAATGATAAAGCAAAAAATAAGGTGGTGAGTTAGGAATGAGGAGAAAAAGAAGAAAAATAATGTATTGGGTGCAAGAAAAATGAAAGATGCCTTAAATATAGCTAAAAAGCACAAGGAAGTGTAAAAACAAGGTAAAAGCTGAAAAATGAGAAGAAAACACCCGAAAAAGCTTAAATGAGGAAAAAAAGGAGAATAAGGTGAAAAGAATAGAGGTGGTAAGGTGAAAGTGATGAAAAACACAGTTTAAAGGAGGGCCTTTAGTCACTATTTTTCCAAAATGTCATATCAAAGCCCCCTAAGCCTATGTTACAAGCCTAGAAAGTCGTACCTAGTCTAGTTAGTTGAAGGTTTGAGTTATGAGTATAGGGGCAAGCCTATGATATTAGTCATCATGCATGAATATCTTTTGTGATAATCAGTGTTTTTGCACGGTCCCAAAGATAAATATGAAATCATCATTGAGTGTCAAATATGGGACTTCTTTTTGTGAGGGAACTTGCATTGCATTGTTATCGTTTGACTGTGTTCAGTGATTATGGACTGTTGACATTCCCTTGCTTGTCATAGTTGTGTTGTCACATGTACCAATTTCCATTAGTTTGCTAAATAACTATTTGATCCTATTTTGAAAAGCTGGTGTGGGTTTCTGAGTTTGAATTGTATGTGATGTATGCCATTGAGTTGAGGTCTTTCTGTTACTATATTGTTTATATAGATTGAGTAGTCATTTGAGAACAAGCAACAATTTTAAGTTGAGGGTGTTGATATGCTGTTGAAATACAACACTTTTGATTCCTAAAACATAGGATTTTGTGTTTTCCTAATGTGATATTTATGGTTTTTATGTGTTTTTGTCTTTAGTTTTGCAGCAAAGCAGGTTGACATGATTTTGAAGAAAAATTGCAGAGTTTTTTGGTTTTGGAGATTTAAGAGACCCTCTATGAGTCGTAAGCATTCTGCGAGTCATAGAGGTACTTTTGTGATAAATTCTAGTGAAAGTTGAAGTATAAAGATCTACTATACGAGACCTTTCTACGAGTTGTATAGATAGGTTTTTCTAATGTGTTCTCGTCTAGTCAACCGAACTGGCCAATGGGAGGTTGACTGGGACTATAGGTAATGATTAGTATTGTACAATATGAAGATGGACCAAGTCACATAGTGAAATTCGCCTCTCACCTTTGACCAAAGGGCTTGGTGAACTTAAATTACCGTCCTACATGCTATACTCTAGATGAGAATCATGTTATACGGTGTTATTAAGTTGGTGAATCTTGGGGAACACAATACCCAAGATGATCTCTGTTATTGATTCTCATACGGTATAGTTAGTGTAGTTTGTTTTCTTATTGATTAATTCAACTCCCCCCTCTTCGAGGAATTGAGTTTATTAATTGTTTGAATTGCTTATTGGTGAATTGTTGTGAGTCTCCGTATTCTCTGTTGGATTCGATCCTAACCTTGGTTAGGTTCTATTTTTGAGAATGACCATTTTATCCTTCAAAGGTGTAACTTAGGCGTGATCACAACGGTCAACAAATTATTCGTAGGTGTGGAAGGTGTGGAAAAAAATCATGGCGGTAGATGCTATATTGATGTGGGTGCTTGCTTCAGATGTGACAAAATGGGTCATGTGATTGCGGCGTGTGAAAACAATAGCAGAGATGGTCTCCCCCAAGGGCAAGATGCTATGGTGATCAAAGTGCACATGGTGGCACACAAGGAGGTGCTCCACGTCACAACCAGTTTTATGCTTTTCAAGGGAGACAAGGGGTTGATGAGGCATCCAATGTCATTATCAGTATGTTAAGGATTTATGATTGTGTTGGATCAGGGTGCCACTCTTTCCTTCATTACTCCATTTATTGTTAATAGGCTTCACATGTATCTCTAATTGTTATGTGAAACCTTCGAAGTGTCTACCCCCATTGGTGAGTCCATTCTTGCTAATAGAGTCTATATGAGTTGTCCCGTATCTATATTGCATGCAGATTTGCCATGTGATTTTTTGAACATGATGTGGTGGATTTTGGACATCATTCTTGGGATGGATTGGTTACATGCATATCAAGCTACTATTGATTGTAGGACTCGTAAGAATAGATTCTAATTGCCAAATGAACTCGTCCTTGAGTGGGAAGGTCGTGATTCAGTGGTCAAGGGTAGGATTACTCCTATCTTAAGGCTCAAAGGTTGATTTCCAAAGGTTGCATTTACCATCTTGTGCAGGTTAGGGATGTCGAGTCTAAAGTCCCTTCTATTGAGTAGGTGATCTTAGGCATATTTATACACCAAACTAGCCAAAAGTACCTATAAATAGATCTTAGTTAGAGGACAAATCCATAAGAGTCTAGGTGTTTTTAGTGTGATTTCATTTATTTTGCTAATCTAGGGTCACGTGCACCTATTGGTTGTTTGCAGGATTTTAGTCAGATTATGCTAGTCCGGACACATATTCAGATCATGAGGAAGAACATAACTGTAGAACTAAAGGAAAAAAATCAGTCGACTTAGCAAACTTACTCATGTGCGTGTCGCAGACCTAGGGGGAAGCTGTGCTAGCTGGACACATGGAGAAAAAGGTATGAAGCATGAATAGAGGCACAGTTCGCATCCCAGACTTGCACAAAAAAGGGAAATTGGCCCAGTCAGCATTTAAAGTGAAAAACGCTTCAAAACAAGGGGTTCCGCATAGCGAACTTTGAAGATGCGAATGTAAAATTAAGTTATAGGATTTTAAAGTTATATTTTCTTTTTAGCCTTTGGTTTTACAACTGGTTTTTGACGAAATAGAGGACAGATGACTGAAAACTCTATTCTAGGGCTATTTTGGTTAGTTTTTACCATTAATTCTTAGTTATGAAAATTCATTAGCCTTTTTTTGATGTGCAAAACTATGATGTGTGGCTAACCTTCCCATATTCTAGGATTGTAGCCATATACATTGTTTTAGTTCTTGCTTTTTTCTATATATGATTGGGTTTCTATAGATTACTCATACACTACTTCTATCTATACTTCAGAGTCTGGCCAACTAGGGAGTAAATCAGTTGTTCATTCTAGATTCGAGAGATGTTGGAATTAATAGAGCACAGTATTACATGGATCTTTTTTGACTAGGAAGCTAGATTGATTTGTGTAATGGAGACCTGTGACAACTACCTTTAAATCTCGCTTGGTTCATAATATAGGAAGATAATATTAAAGCACTTTTATTGATATGTCTATGCCTGGTCAACAATATAATTAGGCAGTCACTAACCGTAGGCTGACAGAGGCGTGCAACCCTGTTTAGGTAATTTTAACCCTGTGAATTAATAGTCATAACCAAGACTATGTGCAAGCCTTGAGACTAGAACTGCATCAATAATCTTACAATCCCGGAATCATTTTTAGTTTGATAAGTTCACAACAAACCAATAAATTTTAGTAGTTCAATTAGTTGTTTAATTTTCCCACCAAATCTTTCCATCATATTAACCAAAACACTCTAAGCATAATAACTTGGACTTTAAGCCGATTTTGTTTAAATCCTTGAGGTTTGATATCTCAGCCCCTTAATCAGGGCCACTATATTAATTGTTAAAGACCACGTACACTTGTATGTGCTGGGGAGCAACAAGTTTTTTGTGCGGTGGCTGGGGATTTAAAGTATAAATCAGTTAATTTTTAGAGTTTTTTTGTATTGTGTGTTCAGTACATTTAATCTTAGTCATGCTATTTTGCAGGTACTCAGTTGCTATCACTGGAGGAACAAGAATTTCGCTTCCGCCAATCTAAAAGAAGCACAGGTGTCATGTACCCAATTCTGCTAAATTCAACTCATTGAGCAGGAAGATCTAGAGGATAAAGAAGAAGAAGTTGAACCTGTCAGAGAGGAAATGGCGGATCAATATCCTCCTATAGCACCAACACCGAAACTAGTACAGGATGTGGCAATCCCATGAACCACCAATTTCATAATTGCTTCCAGATGCCATAGCCTGGTGGATATCGGGAACTTAAACAGAATGTGGTCTAGTTACTACACTCTACTGGGCTGTTTACGAGGTTGCCACACGAATACCCACAGGCCCATCTTTAGAATTTCTTGGAGATTGCTAATACATTCATCCCTTCTAGGGTGATTAGAAACTATGAGGGATAACCTTGTTTCCTTTCTCACTGTTGGGGAAGCACGAAGGTGGCTACAAATTGAGCCACCCAACTCCATCACTTCTTGGGATGATCTAGCTCGAAAAAGTTCCTTACTTGATTCTTCTCATCTGGCAAGACTGCTAAACTAAGGAGTGAGATTCTGAGCTTCAAGCAAAACCTTGGAGAAAATCTATATCAGGCCTTGGAAAAGTTTAAAACTCTTTTCATTAATTGTCTCGATCTTTGTCAGGCTAAAGAGTTGTTGGTCCATATCTTCATTTAAGGTTTGGAATCCACTACTAAACTGCTTCTTGATTTTTCTATAGGTGGACAGGCATTAGAGAAAATATATGATGAGTTGTGTGCGCTTCTCAATCATATCGCACAGGGTAATCCTGAGTGAAATGGACGATCAAGTCGATCGATAGTTCAAAAGCAGGTCGGAATGTTGGAGATTGATGCTATAACTTCTCTGCAAGCTTAGATATCAGCGATGTAGTATATGATGACTAATCACTTCAACAACTTGGCTTTGGGCCAACAACAAGCACCAGTGAACATGGGTCAACAACCAACTGTAGTGAATATTTTATAGTAACGTCAAATTTGTTGGCGTGATGTTTGTAGAGGAGGAGACCACACTGTTGAGTTTTGTTGAGCTAATCCGTAAGCTGTGAACTTTGTGAGACAGAGGTGGATATCAAGGTTTCGAGAACACACATAACCCAAATTGGAGGAACGACCCAAATATTTCTTGGGTTTGGAATCATCAAAACCAGGGGCCACCTCAGCAGAGACCACGGGGTGGCAATGCTTACTACAATCTGCAGATACAACAACCTGCAACGTAGGTCAACCCAAACAACATGATTGATAGTGAGGTGCTGAGGCAAATTCTTGCAAATTAGAAAAGGCAAGAGGATGAAGTTCTCCAGAACAAGAAGGGTCTCTAGAATTTAGAGAAGCAGTTGGGGCAGTTGGCAAGCAGAGTGAATTCTAGACCTCAAGGAGGCTTTCCAGGTAACATTGATCCCAACCCTGAGCAGGTAAATGTAGTTAGCACTAGGAGTGGAAATTCATTAACTGAGTTGGACCCAAAGAAGATAGATAGGGCTGAGACAAGAACTACATAGAGTGATGAGGCTGGAAATCCTACCCTAACTAATGATGCAACAATTCCAATGCCTGAACCTCGTCGTCCATGTCCTCAAAAGCTAAAAAAGAAAGAGGAGGATGAGTGCTTCCAGAAATTCATCTGGCTCCTGAAACAGGTATAGATTAACTTACCTCTTATTGATGTTTTGCAGAGGATCCCATGGTATGGCAAGTATGTGAAAGTCATTGTGACCGACAAAAACAAGTGGCTGAGTTTAAGATGGTGGCACTCGCGGAAGCATGTAGCTCCAGGTTTCTTAATAGATCCTAGCTGCCGACCAAGTTGAAGGATCCTAGGAGCTTCACTGTGCAAGTAGCTATTAGGAATTGTCTGATTACCAGTGGTTTATATGACCTAGGCATGAGTATCAATCTCATGACCAGTTCTATATTCTTGAAGTTGGGGCTCGGAAATCCGAAGCCTACCACCATCGTGTTACAATTGGCTGATTGTTCTGTGGCAAGACAAGATGGTGTGATAGATGATAAGTCCAAGTGGGATCTTTCATTTCCCTCGTGGACTTTGTCATCTTTGATTTTAAGCCTGACCCAAAGGTTCAATTTATTCTTTCACGCCCTTTCCTAGCAATAGGATGGCACTAATTGATGTTGCAGCTGGGATGCTTACCATGAGAGGCCATGACAAGGTTGAAGTATTTGAGGTGTATAAGGATCTAAAGATGCCCGATGCATATGAGGACTTGGCAGCCATATAATGCCAGATACAGTGACTGTAGTAAGCCAAGTGGAGATTACAGACCATCTAGCTAGAGTGTTACCAAATCAAGGGCCAGTGGATAATGTTGAAGCTAGAGAAATTGAAAGTATGCTGAAAAATCATTGTGTTTGGATGGTAAAGAAAGTAACCATGCCCTTAAACAGGGTATTGGGACCTCCACCCAAACCCTTAGTCGAAGAAGCTCCTCAACTGGAGTTGAAGTCGTTGCTATCACATCTCAGGTATGATTTTCTTGGTGAAAATAACACTTTACCTGCAATCTTTTCTGCTTTATTGATTGCAACCAAGGTGGTAGCTGATGTAGCTGTAATGAAGAGGAGAAAGAGAGCAATGGGTTGACAAATGTTAGAAATCCATGGCATTAGCCCAGCCCTATGTATGCAGAAAATCTTTATAGAGACCGTACTTTAAACCCAACGATCTGTGCGGCCTCGCAAACTTACAACGTTCAAGTTGCTAGCCAGCCTAACCTCGAAGCTTAGTAGAACTTAGAAAAGACTGAGCTTGTGAAAACTTGACGAAGGAACTTAGAACTTGGAGGAAAGAACTCTTTTATTAGAGAACTTTGGAAGCTTTACAATGCTTGTATGCTTGAAGATTTCTTGTTGCCTAGAATGACTAGCCTAAGGGCTATTTATACTTGCCCCAACTATAGACGGACGGCCAGGATCACTTTGATCCAATGGCTATAAACTGTTGGCCTAGAACTTTCTTACAAAATATCCTAGATATTTACAAGACAAAGAGTACTCTAGCCTAGCCTAGAGTGTTCTAGAAGGTCCTAAGGCTTTCTTGAAAGATCTACCTTTCTTTAGGCAATTCTAGAGAATTCCGGAGGGTTCCACCATGCCTTAGGCGTTTTTAAAGCAGTTTGGGGATGGAATTTGAGCCGTGCGTAACATTCTCCCCCGCTCAATCTCATGACGACCTCGGCACGTTCTCCTTGTAAGCCCGAGTAAGGTCCTGGCGATCCCATAATGTTATTTCATGTTCCCAGCTTGCTTCGCTATCAGGTGACCCCTTCCATTTGACAAAGAACTCGGTATAACTTGGATAAGTCCCCCGTCTGGGAACGACGCGGTGCGCAAGAATTTCTTCTGCTTCTCGCTCAGGCACCGTGGTGATGGCCGTCGGTGCTCTTTTTGACTCTCCTCTGCTTGGATCTTCCTTTTCTTGATGATACAACTTCAAAAGGCTCACGTGGAAGACCGGATGCATCTCCAAATGTGATGATAGAGTTAAATGGTAGGCTAGCTTGCCAATGCATTTTTCCACAGGAAACAGTCCTTCATAGCGCCTTACTAGCACATTGTGCACCTGGCCAGATCTTCTACGCTGGTGAGGAAGGAGATTCACCATAACTAAGTCTCCCTTCTCGAACTCTAAATGTCGGCTCTTAGCATCGACCCATTTCTTCATCTTCTGCACGGCCTTTGCTAAGTAAGCTTTTGCCAAGTCTGCCTTCTCGTGCCAGCCTTTGGCAAACTTGTAGGCGGAAGGATTAGGCCCTTTGTAACCAATTGCAATAGTTTGTGGCATCATTGGTTGTTGTCCCGTTGCCAGTTCAAACGGACTTGCCCCTATCAACTCACTTTTTTGCAAATTGTAAGAAAACTGGGCAATATCAAGTAGCTTGGCCTAATCCTTCTGATTTGTGCTGACGAAGTAGCGTAGATATAGCTCCAGCAAAGCATTCACCCTCTCTGTTTTCACATCAGTTTTTGGATGAAAGCTTGAGGAAAAATTGAGCTCAGACCCCATTATCTTAAAGAGGTCCATCCAGAAGCTTCCCGTGAAACGTGGGTCCCGATCACTAATTATGCTCTTTGGAATGCCCCAATACTTCACCACATGTTTAAAGAATAAGGGGGAAACATCTTCAGCAGTGAGTTTTGTTGGACCTAGTATGAATACTCCATACTTGCTAAATCGGTCCACGACAACCATGATGTTGCTACAGCCTTCAGATTTTGGTAAGGATGTGATGAAGTCTATGGAAATGCTTTCCCATGGTCTCTCCGCAATGGGCAACGGCTCCAATAGACCAGCTATTGGATGTTGTTCTACCATGTATTGCTGGCACACAAGACAAGTTTTGACGTAGAGCTCAACATCGTCCCTAATTTGGGGCCAGTAATAACCCTGTACAATCAGCGCCATCGTTCTCTGGACTCCAGGATGAACTGCCCACTTGGAATCGTGACTTTCCTAGATGATTTCCTTCCTTAAGCCTCCCCACTTCGGTACATAAACCCAGTTTCCCTTGGTGAGGAGCAACCCGTCCTCGAGCCAAAATTCGCGTGTCTTCCCCTGACGTCCCAATCCCAACAAACTTTTGGCTTGTGGGTCTTGCTCCAATCCCTCTTTAATGCGATCCACCATTGGGAAACATGGGCTTGTGATGGAGGTAAGTTCGGCCTTCCTGCTCAGCACGTCAGCTATAACGTTCCCCTTGCCTGGCTTGTACTCCATTACGAAATCAAACTCTGATAAGAAAGCATGCCATCGAACTTGTTTTGGTGTAAGCTTCATTTGCTTAAGGAAGTAGCTAGTGGCGACATTATCAGTCCTCACAATGAACTTGGTGCCTAGGAGATAATGTCTCCACGTCCACAAGCAATGCACTACAGCAGTCATCTCTTTTTCTTAAACCGTGTAGCAATTCTCTGCATCATTTAGCTTACGACTTTCGTAAGCCACAGGGTGTCCTTCTTGCATCAGGACGCCTCCTAGGGCAAAGTCAGAGGCATCCATCTGTACTTTGAATGGTTTAGTGTGGTCGGGCAAGACCAACACCGGCTCCTTGATCACGGCTGCCTTAAGCTCCTCAAATGCTTCTTGAGCCTTTTCAGTCCACTCCCAGGTCCAGTTTTTCTTCAGCAGATCTGTGAGGGGAGTGGCTATAGGCAGAGTAGCCCTTGATGAAATTTCGGTAGTAATTGGCCAACCCAAGGAAAGACCGAAGTTCGGATACTTTCTTTGGTGGCTCCCATTCTTGTATGGCGCGAATCTTGGACTCGTCCTTCCTCAATTTGCCCCTCTCCAACAATGTGTACCAAGAAGGAGACTTCTCGTCGAGCAAAGGCACATTTCTCCTTCTTCACGTAGAGCTCGTTCGTGCAGAGTACTTGGAAGACTTGCCGCAAATGATTTACATGATCCTCTAGCGTGTTGCTATATACGACAATGTCATCCAAGTACACCACCATGAACTTGTCCAGGAACGGCTGTAGG
>JAPFFP010035411.1:0-38153 GCA_026153255.1 Solanum medicagineum | reverse complement strand
GGAGATGGGGGGCCTGAGGTGGAGTAAAAAATTAAAATTTACAAAATTTAAATTTTTCGTAAAATAATTTTTTATTATTTTGTATGGGAGTGGGGGGAGGGGTCGGGGGGATGAGGGTTCGAGGTGGAGTAAAAGAATTTAAATTTACAAAATTTGAATTTTTCGTAAAATAATTTTTTTATTTTTTAGGGAGCTGGGAGTGGGGGTGGGGGGAGGCTGGGAGGATGAGGGTCCGGGTGGAGTAAAAAATTTAAATTTAAAAAATTTAAATTTTTTGTAAAATAAATTTATTTTGGCCAATCACAAATGTTTCTTTTACTTTTTTTAACTATAAATAGGTGGAATAGTGTTATATGACGTGACATTTTCTTTTTTTAAAAAATATAAATAGGTGAAATAGATTTATGACGTGGCATAGTGAGATTGGACATAAAATCCATATCATAGAGAGTGCAGCTCACGCACATGGGTTGCTGTACAGCTGTGCCTACATGATAAAAAACGGGCAAGTTGGAGTGTCTATTTGTGCACTTTGAAAGTTTGAGTTCCAACCTAAAATTTCGCTCCAAGTTAAGGAGCCAATTTATATATTGTGCCAAAAAAGATATAAATAGGTGGGATGTGTAAAGGGTTTTGCTTGCGTGGACAACATGGCATCGCGTAATTGGACGAAAAAAACATGTCATAGCGGGTGTGACTCACGCGCTTGGACTGCTGGACAGCTGTGCTTAGTTGATAAAAAACGGGCAAGTTGGAGTGCCTATTTGTGCATTTTAAAAGTTTGAGTTCTAACTTAAAATTTCGTTCCAAATTAAGGGGCTAATTTGTGTATTGTGCCTTATTTGTTTGTTGAAGTGTTAGATATTTAAAAGTGTTTACTTGTGCACGACAACACTTAAAGTTCAAAGTTCAAATTTAATGCAAAGTTTAGAGTTCAATTTGTGTACTATGCCTTTCAATTTCATGTACGTCATAATTTCAAGGTATCTAGTTAGAAACCAGGAGTTGCGAAAGGAAGTGCCTTAAACACAAAGGTACCTTATGCAGTAGGAAAGACACTCCGTTTACAGCAACTGTAATATCCCCAGCAACATCAGAAAATATAGTGCTGAGATAAAGATGGTTCACGAGTAAGTTTATTTGTTGCAATGATGTGACATAGCAAATTCATAATAAAAAATGTGTTAGAACAAGTACTGTTAATCCATTTGAGGTACTCTTTTAATTATTCCTGAAATTACAGATTAAACTAAGAAAGTCCTGGCGAAGGGCAGAGTAAAATGGTGGCATTTCTTTAAAAATATATATATATATATATAAAATGTGAGAATCAAGAATTACCCAAAGAAGTCAATAAGAAATTTAGGCGTTCCTGAGTGAGGCAGTTTGGGAGAGACAGACAATCATTAAGTAATAATCCCTATAAGACATGTTTTTGTAGGCAGCGCAACAGATATAATTAAAAGTACCATTCTTCCTTAAATCAGTTCATGAATTATAGTCATCATAAATCGTACATAATTCTCAGTAAATAAGTCTTGTCTTTTGATCTGTAACTGAATGGAGATTACCGGGTTGCAAATGGAGACGAGACCATTGTTGCAAGTGTTGTTGTTGTCACATTAAGAAGAAACTGTAGCTTCACCTTAGAGCATGGACTGAAACTAGTAACACCCAAATCCCAACAAGTAGAAGAAACGATAAGAAGATAAAGGGGAAGTGGGACATATATCACAAATAATGCAAAAGAGAAAAAGCTAAAGAATACAAAAGAAATGGGCAGAAGATGACCATATCAAGTGTTTTTCTGCAACACAAAATACCTTTTCCTCTTTCTGCAGGTAAGCCTTTTGCTTTACATTCCTTTAATTTGTCTTTATTCTTTTTTATACGACCCTCGTTGAAACTCTACTTAGTCTAATACAAGTTGAGTCCCCTTGCTTGCACTACTTCTACTTCAAACATTGACAGAGTAATACAGAACTATAAAATCATCTAAAAAGTGTATTCCTAGTTGTTAATTGAAAAAGTGATTTGTGCATTGTTTTGCTTAATCCTAGTATTAACAAATTAAACAAAAAAAAGAACAAAAGACTTTAATACATACATAGAGGAATTTGCAGAGACATGAATTCAAAATTTCTGAACTTAGGGAGATTGATTGCAGGTGGAACTTGGCATTCCTCTCAAACACGCTTTTACGTCCGGCAATCTCTGTTTATCTCTTTCTTTAATGGAAAGGGCATTATTTCATTACTTACTTCTATAACTATTTTCGATTTTTTTTTTTTTACTTTTTAGTGTCATATACTCTCTTCTTTTCTTTTTAGTTGTTACAATCTTTTTTTATTTCACACAATCAGCGATGGCTCAATGCTTTATAAAATAAGGCACATGCCTTGGGACTACCAATTTTGGGTGGCCTCAAATTTTTACCAAGAATAAATTATGTGATAATTTTTCTTAGATAAAAATAATAGTTTATGATTAAAAACATATTTTTAAATTAAAAAAATGATGTTATTTTATTTTTCTTGACCCTATTTAAATAAAAGATTCAAGAAAATGTTAGTTTACCTTCTTACATTCTTCGCTAACACTCACATTATTTATTTATTTTAACTTTTATATGCTTTGTCCTCTAATCTTTGATAAGTTGGAGAAATACTTTATTTTAAAATAAAAGAATCAATAACAAAAAGTGTTTAAGAAAGTGATTTGCAATTTTTTTTTTCTTAAAATTTTGAGAAGTACAACAAGCATATTAAATTGAGTTATACAAGTTATCAACTTCTTGAATCATATTTTAACTAAGACTCAAATATATTACTTACTCCTTCGGAATGATGATAGAGGCCTTTGTAAAGATTGCAAGGTTATTTCAAGTGAAAATATTATCACCCAACATAGGTTTTTGGTGATGGACTTGCAGATTTAGAGAGATGGGAGAAAGAAGAACCTTTATGATCGATCGAGGATTAAACGGCGGGTGGGGGGGGGGGGCTCAAGAGATAAAGTGCAAGTCTGGATTCTGGTATGGTGACATAGGAGCCCCATTTACAGCCCATGGTTGGGTTTGTGGGTCATAGATAGGCCTCGTGAATGGGACATGCACTAGGTGAACTTTAGAAGGTTGGGATTGGATGTACTAAAGGTCCTTATGGACTGGATAAGTATCTACGAGCTGTAGACTGGGCTCATAGATGTGCAACAGTGATGGGTAAATTTAGGACTCGGGATCTCATTCTGTAGACTAACAGGATAGGATGTAGTCGGAGTTACGAGTTGTACATTGACTTCATGGATTGGGCAATGATGGGTAAAATTTGAAGGCTATGTACGAAGGGTATCTACAACTCGTAAATAGAACTATGAGTCGTAAATAAGGGCTCGTAGATTGAGGATTAGTGTAAGGACCCGAGCTTTGGAAGGCCTTAACGATGCTTAAATTTCTTATTTTCAATGTCTTTGATCGAGGTATCCTTTCAAGGACAGCTCCAAGAGCCGTGGAGGTGAGCGTGGAATAGACCTTGGTTCATGCCTAGGCTGCCCATCCTTGTCCCATGTCTTCCAGGTTATGTGGCCCTCCATGGAGCTTTTCATCACTTGTGGACCTCACCACTTGCCGTGAAAGGGCTCGTGGAAGGAGGCCCTTGCTTGGTCGTCACCGTTTTGTTTAAGGGTTCCACCATGGGCATCATCACGAGCTGTGACGAGCACCACAGGCCGTGGTGGTGATCATGGAGGAACCTTTGGCCTTTTCTCATCAAGAAATCACAGTCTCGTATCTTGGGTTACCTTCACGGAGGCCACCACAGACTGTGAAGGGCTTCACGAACGTGCACGTGCCCAACTCAAATTTTAATTCCATTTCATTAAGGGCTCTTAGGTAATTTGATCACTACCAAGGTCTTTTATGACTTTTGTGCCTATCCTAAGACACCTAATTAAATCTTTAGTCATTTAATACACTTCATTTTCAAATTCCAACACTTAAACTCTAGAATTCAAGTTCCTAAAAATCCATGTAAGCCAAGCTGTAAGATTCAAGCTAGGGGGATTCAAAGGTGCTTGAAGCTCAATTGCATTTCATCTTTATCTTCCTAAATTCTTCAAGGTATGTGTAGTTTCATACATGACTACCTTCCAATCATGAAGCCCCAAAATCTATTTCTTCTATTTCATGATTTCAAAGTATGATTTACAAGTGGGTTTTATGATTTAGCTTCAAATTGATGAAATTGAGTTGTAGGTAGATTTTAATATGATTTAGATTTTATTGTCAATTTATATGGATTTTATGAGAATTGAATATGCATGTCCTCTTTTATGATGAATTTATGCATGAGTAGTTTCAAGTATGTTTCAATTGCTGATTTCTTTATGGATTATGTATGATTTCATTTTATTAACATGTTTTGAGTATGAATTTCAGGTACCCCGTCTATTCATTCATTCTTCATCGCATAAGCATGCATGAACAAGGTTTTTCATGAGATTTTTGATGTGGACTATTATCCAATTATGATTATGATGATGATTTCAAGGCATTATGGTTATGACATGACATGTGATTACATATTGTCTAGGATATGATTTTAAGCGATTATGTACACACCATCATGTAAAAGTATGAATGGGCTATTCCTATGTATATAATTATGAATTGAAGTATGAGTTGGCTTTTAACCCCAAGTATGCATAGTTACGAAGTATGATTTGGCATTTAGGCTCAAGTATGCATGATTATGATTTGAATTGACTTATGTTCCTATTTCAGGCATATATATGTTTATGTATTTCCATGGGATGATGGCTTACATTAAATGAGATTGGAGATGGGGGCTCGACCTAAGGGGTTCTCATATAAAGTCTCGTTCCTCATTACTACATGCCACCATAGGTTCATGTTATGCCCTTTTAAGGGATGATGATGTATGTATGTACCAGTACCCATCGGAATAGGCAAGGCTTGTAAGGTGAGGGTATAGGCTACCTTCGGCAAGTAGTTTACTCTTTCTCCAATGTAGAGGCTACATCAAGATTCCATGTAATAGTTTACATGGTCTTATATGTTGGTTGAGGTCCCATCCCACTATGTTTAAGTATTATGACATACATGCATTATGGATTTAAGAGACATTTTTATGACATTCTTTCCTATATACTTCTTTATATATATATATATATATATATATATATATATATATATATATATGCCCTTGTAATCTAATATTGAAATGCAGGTTATCATGTTCATATGCATAGCATGCCCATATACTTAGTACATTGAAGTGTACTAACACATACCTTTTGCCTACATGATCTAACCATGTAGGGACCGAATACTTTCCTCATCCACCTCTTCATGACTAGATTCAATTTGTGGAGGTTTGCTTGTGGTGAGTCCTTTATTTTACAAAACTCACGTTTTATCTACCTATGCTCTGTTATGATTATATTATGTCTTTTACTTTGAGGGTGAGCCGGGGACATGTCCCATCTCCGTCCTTTCTATTACTTAGAGGCATTATTGGATGACATGAAACTCTATGTATGAGCCTTGTTATGTTTGATGCTTATGGAGGCTAGTCCTACGTCCTATATTATGTTGATGTTGATATGATGTGTTGATGAGATGGCGAAGGTCGTAAGTCCCTACTCTCATAGTTTGGGTCCTATGATCCCTCCCCTTAGACTTGTTTGTTTTTGGATGTGTGATGGTAATTCCCATGTCCTCCATCCCTATAGGTTGAGTCTCGAGATCTCGTCCCTTAGACTTGCTTGAAGTTGTGTGACGGAAATTCCATACCCCTATTCCCATAGAGTGAATCCTAATTTCCCTACCCTTTATTAATTGTTAATGTTAATAACCTGCTTCCAAACCAGTGATGTGCTTAAGTTGGCTATGAGGCTTGTTTGGGGACTTTCAGGTTCCCATAAGCCATGTTACACCTACACCCTATGCTTGGGTCGGGACAAGCTTGGTATCAGAATACCAAGGTTTTAAAATAATCCTTGGAGTCCAACGTGCCGTGTTAAGTATAGTCTTATTCATGGGTGCGAAGAGTACCACACCTATAAGTAGGAGCTATGGAGCATTTTATGAAATACTTCATTTCTTTAATATTCATGTCATGCCATGTAGTGTGTCTTGAGGTTTTATAACTCTGACAAAATTCCTTGATGTGTTACAGAAGATACCTCTAAGAAGAGCCCCTTAACTAAGACAAGCCCTAGTTGATAAGACCAAATTCCTTAAGAGTCCATGGGGGAGCCAGTTACTCAAAATGAGTTGGAATGTTTTTGCATGCTAGCTCCAGTTGTAACCAAATAGGCTAGACAGGTAATTACTCCTCTCCATGTCCCCAGCCCAACTGCTAGAGTGAGAGACTTCACCTGGATAAACCCTCTAGAATTCTGTGGTTCCAAGAACGATGATGATGACCAGGAGTTCATTGAGGAGATCTCTAAAGTGTTGACCATTATAGGTGTCTTTAGAAGAGAAAGCTGAGTTAGCTTCTTACCAGTTGAATGGAGTGGCCTATGCATGGTACACTCAATGGTTGACTGAAAGATTGAGGGATGAGAGAGTTGGATGGGAAGAGTTCAAGTTTGCTTTCTTGGATTGTTTCTTTCCTCTTGAACTCAGGAGGGCCAAATTACCCAAGCCTAGGGCCCAGGCATGACCGACGAATGGGGAACCCAAAGAAACCCCAAACAAGCCTCATATCATATCATCAAACATCCTTGGTCGCGTAAGCAAGTTAAAACAATATAAGAAACATAAACAAGGGAAATTGGGACTAAGGGGGAGAGACTTATATTTAAATATCTTGGATATCATAAGTGAGTCAAAGCTCAAGCATAATACACATTTTATCCAACAACACCTCTAACAAAGAACTTAGAGGGGGCCAAGACAAGCAACCGGGCTTACCCTCATAGTCAAGTATACCAGAAAGGAAAGATAGTCTTAAATACATAGCATAAGAACATAGATATTGCCCTTGGACATGAGGACTCACCAACTAGCTTGAATAGATACCACTAGCTATGAGGAGGAGGATGATGACTAAATGGAGCTCCATTTCCTACATGGTAACATCATGTAGGCATAGAGTATACGTTAGCATGTTTGAATGTACTAAGTATGTAGGATGCAACGCAACAAGAGATAGGCATCACAATCAAAATACATAACAATAGGCAATAGACATCATATAACAATATGGCATGTATGATCAATGCTTAGGTAAAACATGTTTAAGTAACTCATGCTTATATAGAACATAATACATAAGTAGAAGGAGAGCATCATCATAGACCAAGCAACTAGTTCTTAGACTCCAAGGTTTGGCACCCCCTTGGAGGGTGATCAAGGTATATACCCCTAAATCAGTGGATGAACATTACACCCTTCATCAAGGTGGCAAAGGTTCAACCACTCAACAATGGTTAATGGACATCCCACCCTTTATTTAGGTGGTCAAGGCATCAATCCCTTGCCGGTTAATGGACATTACACACTCCATTTAGGTAGTTAAGGTATCAGCCCCTTATCGGTTAATGGACATCACATCCTCCATTTAGGTAGTCAACGTATCAACCCCTTACCGGTTAATGGACATCACACCCTCCACTTAGGTAGTCAAGATATCAACCCCTTACCAATAAATGGACATCACACCCTCCACCAAGGTGGTCAAGGTCTAGCACCCCCTCAACAAGGCATGGTCAATATATAACAACATAGATACTTCTCATAAATCTAACTCATATAAACATTAATTTCATCATCATAAAGTCATTCAACTCATAAGACATGCATTGGACCTTCAATTCCTCAAGAAACCATATCCGGACGTTTTATCAAACACTTGGAAGGTGTGTAATGCTAGGTAAAACCATGCAAATCAAGGGTGAAATCATGCAATAAAATCCCATGTAAAACCATTAATTAACATTTTGTACCACCCTAAAGCAACATACATCATAAACCTTCATCAAATCTCATATTAGATCCAAGATTTATAACTCAAAACATGCTAAAACAATCATGCTTTCATGAAACCCCAATTCAATTTGCAGTGAAATTTATAATAATCAAGACCCATGAGTAAATCAACTTTAAATCATGCAATTTAAGTAGAAAAGAGGATTGGGCACCATGGGCAGAAGGACTGAAAAGAGGATTGGGCACCATGGGCAGAAGGACCCAATGGCTAAAACCCACATACCTTAACTTTGGAGAATTTCTTAAAGGAGACTTTAATGGAGACTTGAAGCTTGAGTGGAAATCCCTAGATCCGGATGAGGGTTTTGGGACTTGAATTTGGGACTAAATATTTGGCTAAGTGTTTTGGTGAGTATTGGGGAATGTTTAGGATGATTTGAGGGCAAAATAAGTCTAAGCATAGGTATTTTCATGTGTGGGAACAGTTCGGCCCAAGAATTAAAAGTCTTGGACCGAGTTAAAAAAAACAGTCCCAAAATAACATAGGTGCACGTCGCCAGGGAACGCGAAAACCATTTTGTTTTCGTACCACTTTGAAATTTCATAATTCGATACCTTTGCTCTAGAATTAGGGTTAGACCCTTTTTATCATAAATTTGACATCCTAAACAAGAATATGAAGTCGGATTTTCGATATCACACAGAAAATTTGAGATATATGGAAATTACAATTCCTGGCACTTCCAAGGCACATTTTCGAGCACTTTTTTGGGTCATTTCAATATCTCCCCCTTGGGAACATTCATCCCCGAATTTCAAAGAAATGTATATGAGAAGAGTAATTGTAACGAGATCAGCCCCAACAAAAATGCAACAGTACACTTTAAAACACCATTTTCAAAACTTCGACATAATTGTCAAAAATCGTCATGAACTCGTTAACATAAACATGGATGCATGCAAATGACATAGGGGCTGAAACATAAGACTTGGAATCATGAAAGGACTGATTTGTTATCATAAGCTTGAATAGAAATGAAGAGATATGGATATTGCTTCTCCATGCCCGCTACGGCTCCCCGAGAACCACATACAAATAGATGACTTTTCCAAAGGGCCTTGACGAACCCTACATCATTATCAATCAATTTCTCCACTTATCCATCCAACACCTCCACCGGGACATTCTCCTGAGCCAATTTATCCTCCATATCACCAACCATCTCAAAGACTGCTATAGAACTAGAGTCACCAACACATCCCATTCACCTAGAAGCAAAAAGGACCGGACGAACCATATGTACATCCATAGGCAATCCCCAAACTTATGCAACCTTACCGACCTCCCTCTATACTCCATAAGGACCCACAAACCTCAACTCAATTGTCAACCTAAAATACACCTAACCCACTTGGTACCGTAACCACTATCTCCCCCTTGGGAGACAATCTCCACTCTATCATTCTCTCACCCAAAACTTCCAACTCTAACAAGGAGGAATCAAGGCCTTGCCTAATCTAGAACTCGTAACCTAAGAAGATTTGGAACATCAAGAACACTATACTACCATTCTCAACTTCCCTGAACCTAACTTCCAATCCAACCAACTGATTGACCCCACTAGTTTCCTCCTTGCCACCATTAACCACATATGCTAAGCTATCCATAGGAACCCTGCTTAGAGCACCAACCACAACACTAGCCTTACCAGGAGCATAATGCACCCTCATTTCATAATCCGTAAAGAACTCTAACCACCTCCTTGCTATCCACAATGCACACTCATCATATTTAGCAAACAACCTCACATCCTCCAAAGACTTGCAACACTACTCTCAAATGATTCACAAGCTCTAAGCAAACCAATACCATATCACTAGATACCACCGCAAACATACTAAGGTAGGGTTTTAAGACCCTATTTTAGAGACCCGTAAACATAGTCAATGCATAATTCAACCAAATAACTCCACCAATACAAATAATGCTCACTTGGGGACAAAGCTGAAACCAAAAATCAATCTTAGTGAAGTGACTAACCCATTAGTTGACCAAATAGACCGACCATCCTCAACCATCATATTACAACCTTACGAGTTCTACACTAATTGGGAACATGCTATGCAAGTAGCCCAAACTACCTCAAGACCTCCAACACATCAAGCTAAGTTCAACCAAGATCACAAGACAAGGCTTCTACATAATAAGAACATGGGGCAACCCTTAGAGATTCATTGAACCTTAAGACAAGAATGGACCTACCTCTTTTGCTACCACTTGATAGCCTCCCACTCAAAGACGGGTTCATTAGGGAATCGAAATCTAACACTATAAGTCTTACAATCCATGGAGACATAACAAACATGCAACTATTCCATCCAAAGTATAACACCAAAAACCACCACACCAACCCCAACAAGTCACAAGGCAAGACCTAATGCAACATGAACACGGATCAACACTTATGGACATTCTAGTAACCAAAAGAATAAAGAAGGAAACAATGGAACACCAGCCCCAACAATGCACACAAATCAAAGTCAAGGAAACTTTAACATATCGGTAGCAACATCGGGCACCTCATCTACTTCTTGCCTCCTTTGAAGAGCATAGAATCGATTACGTCTTGGAGAACCCCTTAATCAACTTCACCACCCTTACCTTTGTTGTGCTTACAAGGACAATTATTCATCTTATGACCCATCTCTCCACACCTATAACAAGCATCGGTACCTCTCAAGTATGGACCATCATGGCATCTACCACACCTTGGGTGCTTAGCATAAGACACCATAACTCTTCTTTCCTTGGGACTCTGGCATTTTCCTTCAAAACAGACCCTTTTGGCCTCCTTACCCCTATTCTTCCTCCAATTGCTCGACATAGGTCATCAATCGGGACAAGTCCATGTCACCAATCAACATAGCGGACCAACATTCCTCACTCGTCAATTCGGGGACACCCATTACAAATTTATTCATCCTAGTCCTTGCATTAGACACCAATTGAGGAGCATATTTCGAAAGTTGGGTGAACTTGAGGGCATACTCCCTCACACTCATAGCACCTTGCTTCAAGTTCATGAACTCCACCAACTTAGCTTCCCTAAGCTCAAGAGGGAAAAATCGATTAAGGAAAGCCATTTAGAACTCCTCCCAAAGCACCATAGTACCATTTCCCTTCTCCCCCTTCCATTGATCATACCATATTTGGCTACCCCTTTGAGTTGGTACGCCGCCAACTCTGCTTTTTCATTCGGCCATACACCCATCATAGTCAAAATCTTGTAGACCTCATCAATGAACTCTTCTGGATCTTCATCCACCTTTGACCCATGGAACAACGGAGATTTATCCTCATGAAGTACCTTACCCTAGCTCTCGGGGTAGTAGTATGAGAGGGTTAGGCTCCTTGATTGACCACAACTTGGGCAAGAATAGTGAGAGCATCCCGGAACTCATCATGAGCTTGTTGATCCTCGGGAGAGTGGGCTCTTGTTCCTCTTGTATTAGGAATGATCTATCATAGCAAAGAACAATCATTAGGGGGAAAAAACTTACTCCAACTCTATGGGATGACTTAGAACATGAAGAAGGGAAACATTTCCTAAAACGTCTCATAGCCTCCTACTCATAGTTGTGGTGCACAACACAACCATGAATAAGATTCTCATCGATGCGGTGTATTGGACTTCAAGGATCTAACAATCTAGTGCTTTGGTACAATCTTTGTCATGACCCAAGCCTCGGACGTAGGCGTGACCGACGAATGGAGAACCCGAAGAAACCCCAAACAAGCCTCACACATCCTTGGTCACAGAAGCAAGATAAAACAACATAAGAAACATAAACAAGGGAAATTAGGACTAAGGGGGAGAGACTTATATTTAAATAGATTGGATATCATAAGGGAGTCAAAGCTCAAGCATAATACACATTTTCGCGAACAACACCTCCAACATAGAATTTAGCGGGGGCCAAGACAAGCAACCGAGCTCACCCTCATAGTAAAGTATACCAAAAGGGAAAGATAGTCTTAAATACATAGCATAAGAACATAGATATTGCCCTCGGACATGAGGACTCACCAACTAGCTTGAATAGATACCACTAGCCACGAGGAGGAGGATGATGACCTAATGGAGCTCAGGTTCCTACATGGTAACATCATGTAGGCATAGAGTATGCGTTAGTATGTTTGAATGTACTAAATATGTAGGATGCAATGCAACAAGAGATAGGTATCATAATCAAAATGCATAACGATATACAATAGACATCATATAACAATATGGCATGTATGATCAATGCTTAAGTAAAACATGTTTAAGTAACTCATGCTTGTATAGAACATGATACATAAGTAGAAGAGACCATCATCATAGACCAAGCAACTAGTGCTTAGACTCCAAGGTTTGGCACCCCCTTAGAGGGTGATCAAGGTATATACCCCTTAATCGGTGGATGAACATCACACCCTTCATCAAGGTGGCCAAGGTATCAACCCCTCAACAATGGTTAATGGACATCCCACCCTCCATTTAGTTGATCAAGGCATCAACCCCTTGCCGGTTAATGGACATCACACCCTCCATTTAGGTCGTCAAGGTATTAACCCCTTACCGGTTAATGGACATCACACACTCCACTTTGGTAGTCAAGTTATCAACCCCTTAATGGTTAATGGACATCACACCCTACACTTGGTATTAACCCCTTAACGGTTAATGGACATCACACCTTTCACCAAGATGGTCAAGGTCTAGCACCCCCTTAACAAGGCATGGTCAATGTATAACAATGTAGATACTTCTCATAAATATAACTTATATAAATATTCATTTCATCATCATAAAGTCATTCAACTCATAGGACATGCATTAGACCTTCAATTCCTCAAAGAAACCATATTCGGATGTTTTATCAAACACTTGGAAGGTGTGTAGTGCTAGGGTAAAACCATGCAAATCAAGAGTGAAATCATGCAAGTAAATCCCATGTAAAACCTTTAATCAACACTTTGTAACACCTCAAGCAATATACATCATAACCCTTCATCAAATCTCATATTAGTTCCAAGATTTATAACCCAAAACCTGCTAAAACAATCATGCTTTCTGGAAACCCCAATTCAATTTGCAGTGAAATTTATAATAATCAAGACCCATGAGTAAATCAACTTTAAATCATGCAATTTATGTAGAAAAGAGGATTGGGCACCATGGGTGGAAGGATCCAATGTCTAAAATCCACACACCTTAGCTTTGGAGAATTTCTTTAAGGAGACTTTAATAGAGACTGGAAGATTGAGTAGAAATCCTTAGATCCGAATGAGGGTTTTGGGACTTGAATTTGTAAGTAAATATTTGGCTAAGTGCTTTGGTGAGTATTGGGGAATGTTTAGGATGATATGAGAGTGAAATAAGGCTAAGTATAGGTACTTTCATATGTGGGAACACTTACGCCCAAGACTTAAAAGTCTTGGACCGAGTTAAAAAAAACAATCCCGAAATAACATAGGTGCGCGTCGACCAGGGAATGCGGAAACTATTCTATTTTCGTGCCACTTTGAAATTTGATAATTCGATACAATTGCTCTAAAATCGGGGTTAGACCCTTGTCCCCCTAAATTTGACTCCCCGAACAAGACTAAGAAGTCAGATTTTTGATATCACTCACGAATTTTGATATAATGGAAATTACAATTCCGGGCACTTTCGAGGCACATTTTTGGGCACTTTTTGGGTCGTTTCATCTAAGTTAGATTGTAGATTGAATGGATTAGGAAGGAATCTTAGGTCTTTGTTCTTTAATTAATCTACTTTATCCTAAAATGACTAACCAAATGAAATTTTATCCCTTGTTCCAAATATTTGAGCCTTACATGTACAAATTCTTTCAAAAATACCTAATTAGCCTAACCTTGTCTAGTGAAAAACCCTGAGATTGGCCCTTGTCTGTCCTTAAGCACTATCAACCTTAGTTGAGGTAAAAAGCCTATGTTGAGGGTGGCTAACAAATGTGGCACTGGTTCGAGGAACAGATATTGTGTACTTCAATACGCTAAAAGCCTAAGTTGAGGGTAGCCGGTGTAGGGGTAAAAACATAAAAATAAGGTGGTGAGTTGGGAATGATGATCAAAAGAAGTAAGTCATGTATCGGGTGCAAGAAAAAGAAGAAAATGCCTTACATTAAGTGTAAAAAGCAAAATGAAGTGTAAAAATGAGGCAAAAGCTGAAAAAATGAGAAGAAAACACCCGGAAAAGCCTGAATGTGGAAAAAGGGAGAATAAGGTGAAAATATTCGAGTTGGTAAGGTGAAAGTGATGAAAAACGTAGTTCAATGATGGCATTTCGTCACTATGTTTCCAAAATGCCATACTAAAGCCCCCTGAGCCTACATTACAAGCCTAGAAACTTCTAAAGTGATCCTAGTCTAGTTAGTTAAAATCTAAGTCATGAGTATAGGGGAAATCCTATTGTATTAGTCATTAAGCATGAACATATTTTGTGAGAGTGAGTGTGTTTGCACAGTCCTAGAGCTAAGTTTGTAATCATCGTTGAATGTCAGAAATGAGACTTCTTTCGGTGAGGGCACTTGCATTGCATTATTTGTATTTGACTTGTTCAGTGATTGTGGGCTGTTTATATTCCCTTGCTTGACATAGTTGTGTTGTCAAATGCACCAATGTGTTTTGGTTTGCTAAATAGCTATCTGATCTTATTTTGAAAAGTTAGTGTGGGTACTGGATTTTGAATTGTATGTGATGTATGCCATTGGGTTGAGGTATATGTGTTGTTATATTGTTTATATAGATTGAGTCCTCACTTGAGGGCAAGCAATAATTGTCAGTTGAGGGTGTTGATGTGCTATCAAAATATAGAACATTAGATGCTTAAAACATAGGATTTTGTGTGTTCTCAATGCGACATTTATGGTTTTTATGTGGTTTTTGGTGTTTAGTTTGTAGGAAAGCAGGTTGGCATGGTTTTGGGGCAAAATTCTAGACATTTTTTGATGTTTTACAGTTCCCTCTACGGGTCGTGGAGTGGTTGTCGTGAAAATTTTCAGTGAAAGATGACATCTGAAGTTCAAATATACGAGTCATAGAGCACTCTACAAGTCGTATAGAGTGGTTTCGTGAAGAATTCCAATGAAGGACCAGTTGATACAGATGAAGTCTACGAGAGAGAAATACAAATATTGAATTAGTCAAAGACTGATAAAGTGGATTCGTAGTAGTGAAGTCCAAGATCTCAAAAGCTGAATACGAGACCCCGATTACAACTTGTGAATTCATTTACGAGTTGTAAATGCCTGTCGTAGAAAGTCCCCGACCCATTTTTCTAATTTTTAAGGACTTATCTATAAATACTATAAATAATAATTTTTAGGTCATTATTTAGGAGAGTACAGTAGAGAATGTCATTAGAAAATACTTTTAGGGTTTTGTACTTGGAGACTTCAATCTTGGAAGAGAATACACTTGTGCATTCATTGTATCTTCAAATCTTGTGATTCTCAATATATTTTGGATTCGGTTGTACTTCAACTCAATTGGCTAAGTGATTAATTATGTTTTCTCAATTCATGATTTCTTCATCTATCCATATCATGAGTAGCTAAATGCACAACTTGGGGTTGTGGGAACCATGAAGATCTAACTAAATTAACTCGAATAATTTGTAATTCTTGGAATGGCTATTTACATGTATTAGTCAATTCTCTTCGTTTTGCATGTTTTCTAGTGTTGTCCAACATTATAACTTGCCTAGTGTTACCTTTCTAATCTAGGTGGTAATGAATAGTAAAAGAGATTGATTAATAGGATTCGATGATATGTTCTCGTATAATCAACCGAACTAGACCAAGGGGAGGTTGAATGGGACTATGGGTAATGGTTAGTATTGCACACTATGGAGATGGACCAAGTTACATAGCTAAATTCGCCTCTCACCTTTGGCCAAAGGGCTTGGTGAACTTAAATTACCGTCCTATATGCTATACTCCAGTCGATAATTGGGTTATCCGGGGATATTGAGTTGGTGAATCAAGGAGAACACAATTCCCAAGTTCCTCTCCATTATTTTTTTCTCTTGTGATAGTTAGTTTAGTTTATTTTCTTGCTGAATATTGCAAACCCCCCTCCTCGGGTAATGAAGTTGTTAATTACTTGAATTACGTATTGGTGAATTCGTTATGAGTGTCCGTATTCTCTATGGGATTCAACCCTAACATTGGTTAGGTTTTATATTTGACAATGACCGTTTTATCCTCCAAAAGAGAGGTGTAACTTGGGCGTAATCATACCTCACCCAACCAAAACTCATATTTACTAAACTTGGCAAATGACTATTTGTCTCTCAAAGTCTGAAGAACCAAATCAAGTGATCATATGCTCTTGTTCACTCCAGCAATAAATCAAAATACCATCAATGAAAACAACCACAAATGTATCAAGGAATGATTTGAATACCCAATTCATGAGATTCATAAAGACTGTCGAGCATGAGTCAACCCAAATGACATTACCATGAACTCAAAGTGGCCAAATCTAGCCCGTAAAGCCATCTTGGGAATATCATACTCCCTCACTCTCAACTGATGATAGCCGAAATAGAGGTCAATCTTTGATAAATGAGTAGCTCCTTGTAATCAGTCAAACAAGTTGTCAATCCTTAGCAATGGATATTTATTCTTGGGGGTGACCTTAATACACATCTGAAGTGATTCATCCTTTATCACAAATAACACAGGAGCACCCAATGGTGATATACTTGACCTAATGAAGCCCCTCTCTAACAAATCCTCCAACTAATCCTTGAACTCCTTTAATTCAATTGGAGACATACAATAAGGAGGAACGAAAATAGGTTGAGCATTAGGAAGAATATCTATGCCAAAGTCTACTTCTCTTTCGGGAGAAATACCAGGCAAATCTTTAAGAAAGACATCCGAAAACTCATCAACCACGAGAACTTCAGAGTAGGAAACTCGGACTCAACATCCCAAACACTAACAATATGATAGATATATCCCTTAGTAATCATTTTCCATACTTTGAGATAAAAGATAAATCGACCCTTAAAAGTGGAGTCACTACCCTCCCACTCAAGAATAAGCTCATTTGGAAACTAAAACTTGACTTTTTGAGTTCTACAATTTATAGAGAAATATGAAGCACCAACTAATCCATCCCAAGAATAATATCAAAAACAACCACTTCAAATTCTCCAAGGTCACATGGAATGACTTTATGCAAGACTGAAACAGGACAACCCCGATAGACTCTTTGGGCAATAATGGAGTCACCCACATGAGTGTAGATTGAGAATGGCTCCTTGAAATTTCAGGAATCAAACCAATTTAATAGCCAATAGAGGTGTCACAAAATATAAATTTGAACCCCCATCAAGCAAAGTGTATGCATCAAAATCAAAGACGTTTAACATACCAGACACCAAATCGGGAGTCTCCTCATCCTCTTGCCTAGCATGTAATGCATATAACCTGTTGTTGTGAGGACACCACATTATGGATCCTTTGTTGGCCTTGACCACCTGGAACTCTTTGACCCTTGCTTGGAGTACCAGGAATCAACAATCTTGTGGCCCATCTTGCCACACCCAAAGTAAGCACCGACATCTTTCAAGCATTTAACCTGGTGGATTTTCCCATATTTGTCACGTCTATGATAAACTGGCCCACCTTTTCCATGTACTTTGACTTGAGGCACTCTATCATTGGCAACCCTCGAATTTAACCTTTCCTTTGTTGGAAGCAACCATTACCACCACAACTTCTAGAGTTTATGAACCCACCATCATAATGGGCTCTCCTAGAATCCTTCATCCTCCTCTCTTTCAGCTTTTCCCATTTGATCTGTTTAGTATATGTCATAAGTCTAGAAATATCCATGTCCTGAATAAGGATGGTCGTATGACACGCTTTCACAACTAAGACAGAAATCCCCAAAATAAATTTGTGCATTCTTACACATGGGTTAGCTACAAGTTTAGGAGCATACTTTAAGAGATTTGTAAACTTGAGGTCATATTCCCTCACACTCATTCCATCCAATTTGAGGTTGACAAATTCTGGTCGTGACATTAGAGTAACATGGCAAGTTCTGCATTAGCACAAAGTGCACGAATCTAGCAAAATAAGCTCACACTCACATGACATTGCATACATTATCAACAACAGACTCACAGATCATTCTTCATGTCTCAATTACCCTCACTTATCAGAAAAACTATTGCCAAACACCTAATCATACGTGGTTACCATTTAACTACTAATCAAGAAATTTTTGGTGAGTTCCAATTTTCAAAACAACAGATAAAAACATACTATATGCCATAAGTATTAGTACTATATGCTACATATATTATCTAAACATCCTAAACGTGCAAGTTCAACAGAAATTAAATATCTACGACAAAAAAGAAAACATGCAAGAAAACCTCGGGATCAAAATTTGGGCAAGTTATGGACCATGAGTTACTTAGACTTCACCAAGGCCCATTACTACCCACATCCCATTGGAAAAATTGTGCATTGTCCCCAATGCACCAAATTAAGAAAAAATAGAATAAGTAGGTGTTAAAAACATACCCCGATGCCTGAGCGCTATTCGTTGGCTAAGTCTGGCCATCCCCATCCTGTGGGGTAGTCTCCTCAGCTGCCGCACTTTGTCCAGAGGGGCCAATACCCCTTGCCTGATCATGCTCATGAGCTAGCCTCATCTCTTCCTCGTGCCTCGATGTCCTCTAGGCCAGCCCGAGATCTTCCTACTCATCTTTATCATCCTCAGAACACTTTACACGTATATTACTCTCATCGGGATACACATCCGTGCAAGGTCTCTTCCCAAGAGAAGTTTGTGAAGGCTCTGTGAAGGAAAATAAATCAAATAGCGGCTTCGTAGATGTAGTCTCTGGTAGTGTCACAGGTGCCACAAATGAAGCTGTCATATCAGCCCGAAGCTTCTCGATCTCCTGATGTACGTCTAACAAATCTGAAGGTCGGGCCTTGGCTAACCTCTTCTGAGCTGGGTCCTCAAAGGCATCAATACGGGCATCCACTCTAGAAACACGCTCCTAAATAGTAGAGATGGTGAATGCTCGACTCTACTCCTCTAAATTCTCAATGGCCTGTCGGTCCCATGGCCTGAGCTGCTGGATAAGCTAAGATCACCGGGTCTCAGTATGTGACAATCACTGCGACATGATAAGAATAGAAACAGTGGAGACATAAACCATGCTCAGTGTAAAAGGTTGTGAAGTGGTGGCCTCTGGTGCAGGAGCAACTGTAGTAGGACCCCTCTCAATATTGATTGATTTGGCTGTTGGGGTCTCTCATCAGTAGTAGTAGCATTAGTAGTGGTGGTAGCAGTCGTCGAACCCTCCAGTGGTGGCTCCACGGTGAACATCTATGGTGGTGGTGGAGGCTATGCTTGCCGAGTTGCCACTGGGTTCTCATCAGCCTTTATCAAGCTGGGCTCCAAAGTATGCTGGGCCTCAACTATCTGGTCCAGCTGGTGTAAGATCTCCACCCATGGCTCTATATAGAGTCTGTAGATCAAAATAGAAAATAGGGTGGAGGTGGCCCTCTTCAATGTTGACTCGTGTATCTACTCTGCTATGAGTCGGGCCCAATCAATGTCATAGCCAGCCAAGATGCTGGCAAACAATACTGCATGCTTCAACATAAGTGGTGTTATCTATCAAGGTCAGCCGGATGCATGATCTAACAACTGCCCACCAAAACATAGTGGGGAAACTCAATAAATCCTTCATTATAGGCTTAGTGTATGTGGTGACCCAAGCAGGCTCCAGACCTTGCTCCGCAATATGATCGGCCACCCATCTCAGAAGAGAAGTCCGATGCTCAGGATCCTTCATAATCAACAAGTTTCGAGGCATCCCAACCTGTGATCAAACTCTGCTGTAGACCTGGGGGCACAGTACTCAGGACCAACAAGCATGCGGCGTATGGTCTCCTCAGAAATATCGACCCGCCGACCTATCACCCGTACCTATATCAATCTATACTGTGAGATTGCCGTCTTCCCCTTGGGAAGATCGCGCTAAATCATGGTGGCATAAGATGCATAAAACTCCCTCACCAGCATCGGGAAGTATTATCCAAGAGACTCTGTCAGCCACCTCAACCCATACCGTATCATCGTGTCCTGTAGACCTGGGACACAACTAAGTCCATCATTAATAACCCTGGGCTCCTCATATTCGAACGGTGGGTTTGCCCCGCTCCTTGGGCTGCACGCCCTAAAATAATATGGCCTCCATACCCTCGACGCACCACCAGTGGGTAGCAGCATCCGGTGCTGAAGATGAAGATAGTGTGACGGAGTAATCAACATCTACTCTGTCCTCGGAGGCCTCCTCTAAACTCTGCTCCTCCTTAGAAGGGGTCATTTGCGGCATGCTCCTCCCCGTCTCCTCACTACCTTTCTCTTCAAACTAGGAAGGACTATCACTCTATGCCTGATGCTGCCCAAACCTAGCAACAACTCTAGTCTTTGGTCGAGGTATCTCTGGGTTAGGCTGGGCATCATATATCTCCAATGACCCACTCAGCTGAGGGGTCTAATCATCACCCGAATGATCGTCATCTGTAGGCTCATCCTTGAGCTTCCTCCTAAAAGCCTCAATCTTCGAGCGATTTCCTTTTAGGGCCATAGTATTTGAAAATTAAACATAAATAAACCATAATTAGTCCCAACAATCAAGAAATAAAAAGCAAAAACTTCATTGAATTAGTTGTAGAAGGACTCTACGAGAGGCCTTTTACGAGTCGTAGTAAGTACTATGAATCATAAAGTATTTATGAGTCGTAAACTAGGTTCGTATAAAATTCCAGATAGTAATTCAAAACAGGCAAGGGTCTATGAGACCTATCTACGAGTTGTAATATGACCCACGACTCATAGAAGGCCTCTTCTAGTGAATAATCAAATTATCAAGTGTGCGGAATTTCGAGGAGCAATTATGACTTGTAGATTCATCTACGAGTCATAAAAGACTCTCGTGAACAAGAAATCCTAGGTACCTAATATTTCTAAGTCCATCACAGGGACCCCAGAAAAATTTCAAACATTATCCTATTAGCATCGAAGCAAGCATACAAGCACTCACATGTTAATCACTTAAAAACCAACCCCTAAACATGTTCAACATATAATCACCCCATTGAAAATGATCTAACATCAATCACCCTACAATTCCGACTATCTCAATTTGGCCAAAACATTATCATACTCCTATGTTATTGATAACCAATTTACACTCATAAACTATCCAAAACCATTCAATCAAACAAGAAGCATGATTCCATAGAAACAACAATTATCCATCACAGAGCCAAAAATACCTAATTTCTAGAATCAAATATTCAATTCAATCCATGACAATCCTATTTCACATTCATAATTCAAAGCCAACAATGATATCATGATAACATGATCATCAAGTCAAACAAGTACTAATCAAGGCAAATGAATGATTAAAACTAAATCAAGAACTTACCACAAATTAAAATTAACTTGAAGAAAAAAAAAAGAACGAAGATGCTTGAACTCGAAATACTAGGTGCCGGAAATCTTGCCAGAAAATGGACAATTATGGCCAGAAAGTGATCAAAAAAAGAGGAGGGAAAACTTTTGGGAAATTGTGGTCAATTAGGTCAAAATAATTTGACTCCTCTTTTATACCTTTACTGGGTCACAGTTAATATTACTGGGCTTGGGTTTACGATACCCCGACTAGGAGTCGTAGAGGGATCTATGACTCGTATGTCCTGGTCTCAGAGACTTCTCAACACTTAAAAAAATTCAAAATCTTACTTGAGTTCCACGAACTCCATTCACGACTTGTAGTTTGATCTATGAGTCGTAAAGTTGGCTCGTGGATTGAGTGCACACTGTTCATGCTCACTGAAAATCTCTACGAGATGGGGTTACGAGTTGTAAAGTGCAGTACGACTCGTAAGCCCAGTCGTAGAAACTGAACTTGATGCATTTCTCAGAAAAATTTGCTGCCTTAGTGATTTACCTACATACTCTTCATAAAATTCACTTGCACCCTATATGTAACACACTCGATGTGAAAAATAGAAATCAAAAACACAATCAAACAACTGCCTAAGAATCAAAAAAAGAAAATAAACTTAAAAACTAAGCTAAAACATCAAAATCCTTGGGTTGTCTCCCAAGTAGTACCTGATTTATTATCGCGGCATGACCTAGACAAATTGGCTACTAGACTTCACCAATTGCTCAAATCTCACTTTTCAACTCATCAGGATGCTTCATAGACTGACGGATATGAAAGACAACTTCTTCATCATTCACTCTAAACCTTAGTTGACCGACCTCCATATCCACTAGACCTCGTCCCATGGCTAGAAATGGTATTCCCAAGATGATTAGAACTTCAAAATCAACCTCATAGTCTAGAATCACAAAATCTGTAGGGAATATGAATTTTTCAACCTTTACCAACACATCATAGAGTATCCTTATAGATTTCTTCACGTTTCTATCCGCCATCATCAACCGCATATTAGTAGGGGTAGGGGCTCCCAAACCAAGCTTCTTATAGACAGCAAGAGGCATCAGATTGTTACTTGCACCCAAATCACTTAGTGCCCTTGCAAGCTCTACATCTCCTATAATGCAAGGTATAGTGAAAGCATCTGGGTCTTCACGCTTTTGAATCAAAGACTTAACCACAATGTTAAAGCTCTTGAGAAAGCTCCTAAGTCACTATGCGCTTTTTGGTAACCAAATCCTTCATATACATTGTATAACCCGATATTTTCTCCAAAGGTTCAATTAGAAGGATGTTGATAGATAGTTGCTTAAGCATAGAGAGAAATTGTTTGAACCTTGCCTTCCTCCTTCCTATTTTTGGGTCTTTGAGGGAAAGGAGGAGGAGGCCG
Organism: Solanum medicagineum; assembly: GCA_026153255.1. NCBI lineage: Eukaryota > Viridiplantae > Streptophyta > Magnoliopsida > Solanales > Solanaceae > Solanum > Solanum medicagineum. The sequence goes on along the minus strand of JAPFFP010035411.1, from coordinate 15,232 downwards.
TGGGATGGGCTTATACTTCTGTGGGTCTTTAGCTACCTCACTCACCCCATCTTTGACACAATCATCTCCTTCAACCACATCCTTATCTACAACTATCTTCTCATGAACAACTTCTACCTCAATCGACATAGGAGGATCAATGGTACTCTTAGCACCTCTAGTAATAACCATTATATATTGCCTTTCATTCTTTGGACTTTAAACTGTGTTGCTAGGCAATGTACCCTTTTGATGCTAATTCAACTGAGTTGACACTTGACCAAATTTTTTCTCAAGCTGTTTAATAGCCACATAATGAGACTCTATCTTTTGATCAATGCTTGAAACATCAGATTTCATGCCCCTTAGAGTTTCATCTTGTGGCTCGGCCTTCTTACACAAATGATCAAATATCTCCTTAATTCTAGAGTTGCTTATACCAGCTTCTCGGTTATGTGGTGGCACATATGGACCATTTCTGAAACCATCTCTTCTTCCCCAATCTGCTTTAGGACCCCTATTCCTCTCATAATAACCACCTTAGTTGCCTCTATAAGCTTCATCTCTACCATAGTTTCGACCTTGGTTTTCTTGACCTTTGCACCAATATTCCTGATTGGACCCTTGGGCACTGGTCCAGAAACCCCTCGTCTAATCATTCACAAAGCAAGCATCCTCCTCAAAATAAGACTCCTTATACATGGGTGCACGTGGAGGTTGATGAACTACCACATTCACTCTTTCCTAATTCTGCTTGATTATAACATCTATGCTTGTGCGAAGTTGAGCTAGTTGTTGCATAATCTCCTCATTGATCTTGGCCTGATCTGAATCAACATTAAAAACACATGAACTCCTCATATAAGCTCTATCCTGTTGCCCCATGCATTGTCATGCCCAAAATCCCATTAAGGCGGATCGGCACCTATTGTCGATAAGGCCCGGGAGAAACAACCTATATCTATGCGCTTTCTATACATATTATAAGGGATTTCTACATTCAACGTGCCTTTAAGAAAGTAAAAGTAATAACAAGCCAAAAAAGAGGAAATGCATATGGCTAGGTCGTTGGGACCACGGTATCTAGAGTACAAGACATGATCACACTTTAATTTATATAGTCTACAAAGCCTCTAGGTAAGGAAAAGTATCTGATAATGGTCGGGACAGGCCCCGCCTTGACTAACTATACACTACAACGATATGAACTCTAGACATACAAAGCTCCGTAGCAACCTGGAGCTTGGTAACATCACCTTGATATCCTGTACTCCTACTGGGGAGATCTACTAACACCTATACCTGCAGCATGAAATGTAGGTCCCCCTTAAGGGACGTCAGTATAAGATAATGTACTGAATATGTAAGGCAGGAAACACTGTATATGAAGTAACAACTTAAATGAAACTATGCACTGGGGTAGGATAAGAAACCACCTTTTGTTATATTGTGGGATCACGTACTTTATGTTTTTTTTATTACTTTACCTTTACTGTATAATCCGTGCACAACATGTAATATAAATGACCAACTGTCAGTGGTAAATTTATATCAGGATCGGCCCTGGCTAGGCTTTTCTTTTCACCCCTTGGGCTACCCCCCGTGATAGGATCGACCTTGGCTAGGTGATTCTTCCACCCTTCAGGTTACCACCCATCAACAAGTAATATACTTTACTTTATCTTTCAATTACCTTTGAGGACATGACTTTAGATAGAAAAAAATGGAGGTCGCGAATTAGAGTAGCAGGCTAATGGTAGACTTTTTTTTTCCAGGTATCCGCATTACTTGTCATACTATGTGTTAGTTTATCTAGATAATATTTTTATTAGTCTATCTTTTCTGTTCCCTTCCCTTCCTTTTGTCATATCTAGTGCATTCTTGCTTATGGGTTTTGAGATGAGGGTTCCCAGGAAACAGCCTCTCTACTTCTGGTAGTGGTAAGGTCTGCGTACATTCTACCCTCCCCATACTCCACTTGTGGGATTCTACTGGGTATGTTGTTGTTGTTGTAGTTTGTTCAATTACCTTTGAGATGATTCTTTTGGTGGCCATCATATTGGAGCTATAGGACTGTAGATACAACATATAACATGTAAATAATCACAAAAGACAACACCATAATGAACGAAGTAGGTTACACAAATAATGAAATGCATAGGAAGTAGAACAACACATGAACTTTATTTAGTAGAACGAACTCATGTATCTTGGTATCCAAGTATGTATGCAGATTTGAAGGTGACTATGTATAGGAGCATATGAACATGTGAAAGAATGGAGACACGGTTAATAGTTGTGTCGGAGTTGGTAAGTGCCTTTATGTGCCAAGGAGGGATCTACGTTTCATGCCAAATAATGCGAAATCAAGTAGCCTAACATACCTTGCTGTACGACCTTACTATTACCTTGGGACAACCTTTCTTTCCTCAATATATTTATCTACAACATCGTAGATGATAAAACTTACATTAGCAGCCAGTAGATACATCTTGACAGCCCAATTTCATAAAAAAACAACATACGGGCAACAAGCAGATAATTATAAACCCTAGCGTACTCTTTCAACCTTTCCGCCCCTAATCATATTTTCTAATACACATTCTCATATACATATCATGTGCATCTTGTTTTAGTGCCATAATAGTCTTACAATAGCTCACAAAGCACAACACATAAAAATTCTATACAACATACAAATAGGCGGCATAACGTTACACTCCTTCGCTACACTTTGACGTCGACAATCCCGAACCTGTTTCCACTTTACCCAAACTGTCCTCAACAGATCTATTCATAAAAATAGCCTTAAAATAGTCTTAGAAGAGTACCAAATTAGTCATGAAGGACGTGAGGCAATAGCCTTCCATCCATCAGCCCACAAGTTCGTACTAAGAGCACAATTGCGATATCCTATAAGAACTCACTTTTGCGGACTGTAAAAGTGGTGCAGCAGCTTAGTTACATCACTAACAAACTATAAATTGTTAAAAACATGAGTCTTACTTCATAATTAAGCCAACCAAGGAGAGAAAATCCTCTTAAATAACAAGAAAAGTTCACAACAATCCTTAGGACACATGCTGTCTAAATTTCCAACACAAGCATAACTAGTATATACTTCTTGTTTGTCATGGGATAAGTATAAAAAATACATGGATATTTCCACTTACCTTAGAATTCAAGATTCAGGTTTCCTTCAAGAACCCTAGAGGGTTGTATTGGCTGCCTTGTGAAGTGAAGTAAAGAGAAAACAAGTGTCTTTAGGAAAGCTGAAAATTGTTCCAAAGTGAAATGATTTAAGGGGCTATTTTTGAGCCCTTTTAAAGGCTCTCTTTGGCCGACTTTCTTTTGAACTTTTGACCACATATTAACACATATTAATAACCTTGTGATACAGCAGCATTACCCTTACACTTGGTCCTAAATGGGTCTCAAAGTTGATGGGCCTTTTGGCTGTCCATTTTCCTAATTCCTCTTCATTTACTTTGGGCCCAATTAGCCAGGTGGATTGTGATGTACTTGGGCCCTTTTATTGTTAATCTTGGGCTGTAAGTATTTTCCATTTATGATGGTAAAACACGGGCTAAAGTTACACCCTTAACACGGACTTTATTCGTAATTGGACTTGGACGGATTCGACGTCGAGCCTCGTCTCTTTCTAGCTAGAAAGTTTAAGCTAAGCAAGTAGGTGTCTCACCTACTATCTCCCTAAGTCCTGCAAGCACCTCACTTCTTCACCTCGTTTAAAGTCGTGATCTCCTTAATTTGACTTAAAACTTATTTACACTCGACCCTCTTTAGCGTTAGACATACATATCGCCCTCTAATTTGAGATTCAAGCACTTTTAAAAATTGACACTAATTTAACAAAGCCATATCATGTTTCATTTGCATAATACTAGTATTGTAAGATGTGGAGTGTTACATGCATGATTCATCTTGACCACTTTTTCCATATGTTTGGTAATCTTTGCAAATGGTTGATCTAAATACATGCCCCTCATAACTGTGTCAGCATATGCTTGACTATTCTCATCAAGGGCACGGTTGAAGATCTCCACCAGGGCATCATCAATTATCTTATGGTCAGCGACGCTCCTTAGTAAACCACTCCCATGTAGTGCTAATTGAATCACCAGGAAGTTGTTCAAAGTTCTTGTTCTAATCTTTTAACTTGAACTTCTTCGATCGAGGGAAGTACCTCTCCAAAAAGGCCTTATACACATCTACCCAACTAGTGATTGAACTTTGTGGGAGCTCAGATAGCCATAACGCAACATTGCCCATAAAAGATAATGCGAAGACACGAAGTCCCACAACATCCATAGACAAATTTTGTGTCCCTATCACTCTCTTATAAACAAATGCCACATTGTGCAAGCTGCTATGTGGATTCTCTGATGGTAAGCCCGCAAATAATCCATGGTTTTGCAGCATTTGGAGTAACCCATTAGAAATTGTGAACTTTGTGTCAGCCGGTAATGGTGGCAACACAATTGCCACGGATACATCCATAACCATAGGGTTCAACCTATATTGATTCCACCAATAAGAATTGTCATTGAAATCTGGAGGCTGTGAAATATTTTCCAAAGAAGGTGGGTTTTCATTCCGTTCCTCATCATTAACAATACGATTCAACGCTGCATTACCTGTGATGTTACCATTTTCTTGTGTCACGACACAAGCATAGGGCCTAGACATGACACAACAAATGGTAACTCGATGGGACCCCAAACAAGCCTCATAGCATATCATTCACACATCCTTGGTCGCGGAAGAAATATAAACAACAAAAGGAGATATAAATAAGAGAAAAGTGACTAAGGGAAGTCTTGATATTTATAAGCATAAAAGAGTCACAGCTCAAAGCATAAGTACACCAATTGTTCCAACAACACCTCTAATGTAGATTGGAGCAGGGGCTAAGACGCTTTTCGGGCTCACCCTCAAAGTGTCAATATTCAACATAATGAGATATCAAAAGTAAGAGTAGCATAGCTAGTGTCTTCGGACCTGAGGACTCACCAAAGCTTATCTTCCAAAGCACCAAACTAGCCACGTAGAGGATGATCAATAGTGTTCCCGTTCCTACATGGTAACATCATGTAGGCATAGAAAATGGGCTAGTACGTTTGAATGTACAATGTATGTAGGATGCAATGCAACAACACATAGCCAACATATTCAAAATGCATAATCATAAGAAATATATAAGTAAAAAATCATTATGGCATGCATGATCAATGCTTGAGGTAGAACATACTTGTAAATCATATAACTCACAAATATAGATTACATCTGTGGGAAAAGACCATAATCATAGACCAAACAACTATTACATGGAATCCAAGGCATATCACCCCCTTGTAAGGTGATTGAGGTATCTACCCCTCAACATGATAGTACAAGCATAACACCTCGACAAGGTGATCAAGGTATCTACCCCTCGACATGGTAGTGTGGGCATGACACCCCTTGACAAGGTGATCAAGGTATCTACCCCTCGACATGGTAGTACGGGCATGGCACCCTCAGACAAGGTGATCAAGGTATATATCCCTCAACATGGTAGTACGGGCATGGCACCCGCCGATAAGGTGGTTGAGGCATGTCACCCCCTCAACAAGGTGTTGGTCATGTCACCCACAAACAAGGTGTGGTCAATGCAACACTATAGATACTTTTCATGAATTCAATACACATATACAATACTTTAAGCATCATAAAGTCACTTGACTTATAAACCATGTAATAGACCATCAACAAGTTGAGAATTCGCATCAAGACATATTATCAAACATTTGGTGTGTGTGTGCTAGTTCAAAATCATGCAACTAAAGAGTGAAATAATGTGAGAAAACTCAATGTAAATCAACCCACCAACATTTAGTAAAGCCCTCATGTAAGATACCTTGAAATCCATCATCAAATCTCATAATAGATCATAGTTTCATAGCTAAAAACATGCGTAGTCTCAATAGACAAAACCAATTCATAGTATAAGCTTGACATAGATAAATGTGCATATTTAATCAACATTTCATAAGACCCCAACATAATTTATAATCAAAATCCATAATAAGCATACCCATAGATGATACATCTTGAAAACATATAATTTTCATAAAAAGGGAGATTGGGCTCAATGGGTGAAAGGACCCAATGGATGAAATCCACATACCTCAAACTTGGGTTTTCTTGATGTAGAATTGAAGGAGAGTTGAAGCTTGAATGTATTTCGTGAGATCCAGGATTAAGATTGGGACACTTGAATTTGTATGAAATGTTTGGTCAAGTGTTAGAGAGGGTTTTGAGAGTGTCTTGAGTGATATAGAGTTGAAAAATGTCTAGGTGTAGGTGTTTTCACGCATATGTGGTCATGGGACTATTAGCCCAAGGACCTTGGGCCGAAAAAAAATTTCAGGGAGAAATTAACACTTATCCGCGCCCCTGGCGTGTCACAGCCAGGGCGCGAATCGCCACTGGGAAATCAAAATTTTTGAAAAATCAGTTTTTGCTACGGGTCCTCTAAAATCGGGATCGTATCCATTTCCCACTGAATTTTTCCACCTGATCACAAATATGAAGTTGAATTTTTAATATAACGCATAAATTTTGAGATATATGAAAATTATGACTATGAAAATTTCCGAAGCACATTTTGGCGGCATTTTTGGGGCTTTTCAATATCTCCTCCTTGGGAACATTCATCCCAAAATGTCAAAGAAACATATATAATAAAGTAATTAAGAAGATTTTTGCCCGACATGGATGCAATAGTGCATTTAAACATCATTTTCAAAATCTCTAGATAAATGTCAAAATCACCACAAACTTGTTACCATGATCATGAATGCATGCAAAATGACATAAGGGCTTAACCTTAAGACTTGAAATTTTATAGGGGACTTAAGTTAGTACCTTAGGCTTGAGTAGAGTAGAAGAGGTATGGATCTCGCTTTCTCATGTTCGCCTTGGCTTCCCATGTGGCACTTTCAACTAGTTGGTTCCTCCAAAGGACCTTGACGGAAGCTACATCCTTGTTTCTCAACCTCTTCACTTGCCTATTCAAAATCTCCACCGGGACCTCCTCAAAAGTCAAATTATCTTCTACAACACCCTCAACATCCAAAGTCACTATAGCACTAGGGTCACCCACACATTTCCTCAACATACACACGTGAAAGACTGGATGAACCATATTCATATCAATGGGCAACTCTAACTCATAGGCCACCTGACCAATCCTCCTCAACTCTCTATAAGGACCCATAAACCTTAGGCTTAATTTACCCTTCTTGCCAAATCAGACTACACCCTTCATGGGTGAGACTTTAAAGTAAACCCAATCACCAACCCTAAATCATGATCTCCCCTTCTCACATCGAAATATGACTTTTGTCTACTTTGGGCTGTTTTCAATCTCTCCCTTATCAACCTCACCTTCTCCAAGGCCTCCATAACCAAATCTGGATCTAGCAATGCCATCTCCCCCACCTCAAACCATCCAACTGGGGACCTACAACCCCAACCATAAAGAGCCTCAAAAGGAGCCATACCAATGCTTGAATGATAACTATTATTGTAAGCAAACTCAATGAGTGGAAGATGTTCATCCCAACTACCCTTATACTCCAAAACACAAGTCCTAAGCATATCTTCAAGAGTTTTGATAGTCCTCTTGGCTTAGCCATTCATTTGAGGGTGAAAGGCTGTGCTAAGCTTAACCTTGGTACGAAGACCTCTTTGGAAAGTCTCCAAAAGTGAGAAGTGAATTGAGCACCACGATCCGAAATGATTGACAAGGGCAACTATGCAATCTAACCAACTCATGGATATACAACTTGGCATAATCTTCGGCACCATAAGTAGTCCTGGCTGGTAGGAAGTGAGCCGACTTTGTCATTCTATCCACAACAACCTAAATAGAATAAAAATGTTTCCTAGTCTTAGGAAACCCAACCACACAATCCATGTTGATTTCTTTCCACTTCTCAATAGGAATCTCTCTGTCTTGGGCTAGGCCACCTAGCCTTGATGTTTGTCTTTCACTTGTTGGCAATTGTGACATCCGGATATGAACTTGGCAATGTCTCTCTTCATACCACCCTACCAATACACTTCCCTCAAATCTCTATACATCTTTGTAGAACTGGGTTTAATTGAATAGGTTGAATTATGAGCCTTATCAAAAATCTTCTTTCTCAAGTCATCAACACTAGACACACACAATCTACATTGGTACCTAAGGGCACCATCTCCCCCTTGGGAGAAAACCTCCACTTTACCATCTCTCGCTAAGGCCTTTAATTCTAACAATGTGGGTTCAAGATCATGTTTTGCCTTTACCTTCTCATTCAATGAAGACTTAGAACTATCAACAACAACTACATCACCATTATCAAGTTCATTTAACCTAACTCCTAATCTAGCCAACTGATGGACCTCTCTAGCCACCTCTTTGCCACTATTATCAACATGAGCTAGACTACCCATAGACACCCTACTTAGAGCATCAACCACAATATTAGCTTTGCTAGGGTGATAATGCACACTCATATCTTAATCTTTAAGGAGCTCTAACCACCTTCTTTGTCTCCAGTTAAGATCCTTTTGGGTGAACACATATTGGAGACTCTTGTGGTCAGTAAACACATCAACATGAACTCTATACCAGTAATGGCGCCAAATTTTCAAAACAAATATCATGGCCGCCAATTCAAGATCATGGGAGAAGCAATAGAAAAGAAGCCATTGACATACCTCTATTAATAACCCGCTAAACCCAAGAAACTACTAATATCCAATGGAGTCAAAAGGTCTAGGCCAATTTCTAGTCACCTCCGTCTTCTTAGGATCCACTTTAATGCCATCACTCGATACCACATGCCCTAGAAAAGCTACCTCTTTCAACCAAAACTCACAATTTTCATATTTTTGCATACAACCTCTCGTCCTTCATGATTTGCAACACCACCCTTAAATGATTCACATGCTCCTCCTTACTATGGGAATAAATCAAGATATCATCAATAAAGAGCACTATAAATAAGTCAAGGTAGGGTTTGAAGACCCTATTCACAAGATCAATGAATATAGTCTGTGCATGAGTCAACCCGAAGGAAATAACCACAAACTCAAAGTGCCCATACCTAGTCCGGAAAGCCGTCTTGGGAATGTCAGACCCCCTTGCTTTCACTTGGTGATACCCGGACCGAAGATCTATCTTATATAAGTGACTAGCCCCTTGAAGTTGATCAAAAAGGTCATCAATCCTTGGTAAAGGGTACTTGTTCTTTCTGGTGGCTCTATTAAGTTGCTGATAATCAATGCACATTCTAAGGGAACCATCCTTCTTCTTCACAAACAACACTGGTGAACCCTAAGGTGACTTACTAGGCCTTATAAAACCCTTCTCCAATAAATTCCTCAAGTGCTCCTTCTACTCCTTCAACTCTGTCGGGGCCATATGGTAAGGGGGAATAGAAATGGACTGAGTATCGGGAAGAAGGTCTATACAAAAGTCTATTTCCCTTTGGGAGGAAAACCAGGAAGCTTATCGAAAAATACATCAAGAAACTCATTAACTGCCAGAACCGACTCAATAACAAAGGATGTTGGGCTCAACATCCCTAACCCTCAAAAGATGATAGAGACAACCCTTACAAATCAACCTTTGGGACTTAAGACAAGAAATAAATCTACCCTTGACCACCATATCATGATTTTCCCACTCAAGGACGAGTTCATTAGGGAATTGGAATTTAACTCTATAGGTTCTATAACCAACAGAAGCATAATATGCATGCAACCAATCAATCCAAGAATGATATCAAAATCCTCCAACATGTTCCACTATGATTTTTTCCACATGTCGGGCACCTAGGATGGGTCACTCCACCATTTCTACTAGGCTCAACATACGGAAGACTACCTTTAAGTTGAGCCATTTTTCTCCCTTCCTTGGAGGGTACGGGTTAATCCCTCATCCTATGCCCAACATCGTCATACTTGAAACAACCCTCAATTCCCGCCAAGCACTCCCCTTGATATTTCTTACCACACTCTTGACAAGTGGCAAAAGGGATCCTTTCCTTGTACTTGGGAACTAGTAGACTAGTGGAAGATGAGGCACCACCAACTCGGGCCCTCTTGGCCTCATTCCCCTTTCTCTTCTCACTTGAAGTCTCGGGATCACCCACTTGATGATTGACTTGAGCGGCTGCAACTGTAGCCAATAGCCATAGAGCATTATGAACCTCCCATTTGCATGTCACATTGGGAAGTTGACCCTCAAGTGAGGGATGGTCACCACCTTGCTCACCACCCTGAATAGCTTGAGACATGTTCTGAAATATAATGATTAAGAATGAGAAATAAGCCTTAGTGGACTTAACTCTATTGCACAATATAGATCATGAAGAAGTGAAACATTTTCTAAAATGCCTCACAGCCTCCCATTCATAGTTGTAGTGCTCTTCACAACCATGAATAAGACTTTAATCGATGTAGTGTGTTGGATTTTGAAGACCATTAACAACCTAGTGCTCTGATAGCAAGTTGGTCATGACCCAAGCCTAGGGCCTAGACATGACACGAGGAATGGGAACTCGAAGGCATCCCAAACAAGCCTCTTAGCATATAATTCACACATTCTTGGTTGCAGAAGAAAAATAAACAACAACAAGAGATATAAATAAGGTAAATGAGACTAAGGGAAGTCTTGATATTTATAAGCATAAAAGAGTCAAAGCTCAAAGATAAGTACATCAATTATTCCAACAACACCTCTAATGTAGATTGGAGCAGGGGCCAAGACACTTTTCGAGCTCACCCTCATAGTGTGAAGTATTCAACATAATGAGATATCAAAAGTAAGAGTAGCATGGATAGTGTCCTCAGACTTGAGGACTTAACAAAGCTTATCTTCCAAAGCACCGAACTAGCCACGTGGAGGATGATCGAGAGGTGTTCTGGTTCCTATATGGTAACATCATGTGTTAGTACGTTTGAATGTACAAAGTATGTAGGATGAAATGCAAAACACATAGCTAATATATTCAAAATGCATAATCATAAGCAATAGATAAGTATAATATCAATATGATATGCATGATCAATGTTTGAGGTAAAACATGCTTGTAAATCATATAACTTGCAAATATAGATTACATGTGTGGGAAGAGACTATATTCATAGACCAAGCAACTATTACTAGGAATCTAAGGCATGTCACCCCCTTGGAAGGTGATTGAGGTATCTACCCCTCAACATGGTAGTACGAGCATGGCACCCCCCGACAAGGTGATCAAGGTCTCTACCCCTCGACATGGTAGTGCAGGCATGGCATCCCCCGAAAATGTGATCAAGCTATCTGCCTCTCGACATGGTAGTACGGGAATGGCACCCCCCAAAAAGGTGATCAAGCTATCTACCACTCGACATGGTAGTACGGGCATGGCACCCGCCGACAAGGTGGTTGAGGCATGTAGTCAGTTGGGTCGTGACTCATGTCACCCCCTCAACAAGGTGATTGGGCATGTCAGCCCCTAATAAGGTGTGGTCAATTGCAACACTATAGATACTTTTCATTAATTAAATACATATATACAATCCCTTAATCATCATTAAATCACTTGACTTATAAACCATGTAATAGACCATCAACAACTTGAGAATCTGTGTCAAGGCATTTTATCAAACACTTGGTGGGTGTGTAATGCTAGTTCAAAATCATGAAATTCAAGAGTGAAATAATGTAAGTAAAGTCAATGTAAATCAACCCACCAACATAAAGTAAAACCCTTATGTAAGATACCTTGAAATTTATCATCAAATCTCATAATAGATCATAGTTTCATAGCTCAAAACATGCATAATCTCAATAGACAAAATCAATTCATAGTATAAGCTTGAGATAAACGTGCATATTTAATCAACATTTCATAATACCCCAACATAATTTATAATCAAAATCCATAATAAGGATACCCATAGATGCTACATCTTGAAAACATATAATTTTCATAAAAAGGGAGATTGAACTCAATGGGTGAAAGGACCCAATGGATGAAATCTACATACCTCAAACTTGGATTTTCTTGATGTAGAATTGAAGGAGAGTTGAAGCTTGAATGTATTTCGTGAGATCCGGGATTAAGATTGGGATACTTGAATTTGGATGAAATATTTGGTTAAGTATTAGAGAGGGTTTTGAGAGTGTCTTGAGGGATACAGAGTTGAAAAATGGCTAAGTATAGGTGTTTTCATGCATATGTGGGCATAGGACTATGAATACAAGGTCCTTGGGCTGAAGTAAAATTTTAGGGAAAAATTAACACTGATCCGTGCCCCTAGCGCATCGCGGCGAGAGTGCAGTCGCCACTGGAAAAAGAAATTTTTGGAAAATCATTTTTTTGCTATGGGTCTTCTAAAATTGGGGTTATACCCATTTTCTACTCTATTTTGACCCCTGATCATGAATATGTACTTGAAATTTTGATATCACACACAAATTTTGAGATATATGGAAATTGTGATTATGGACATTTTCGAAGCACATTTTGGGGGCGTTTTTGAGGCTTTTCATCTAGGGCCATTCTTCTTGTAATTATTTGGATCTTTGGATCAAGTAGAGATAAGGGATTGCCTTGACTCATTGTGTTGGGCATACACTACTAGTATACCCTGCAAAGAAACAAAAAAAATAAAAATAAAACAAAAGTAAAATACAAGGGAACTAAGGATTAACACGTGAATTACAATTACTAGTGAATTCAATTAAGTCTAGTCGTATTTCCCGGCAACGATGCTATAATCTTTGATCACACCCAAGTTACACCTCTCTTTTGGTGGATAAAGTAGTCATTGTCAAATATAAAATCTAACCAAGGTTAGGGTCGAATCCCATAGAGAATCCAGAGACTCACTACGAATTCACCAATATGCAATTCAAGTAATTAACAACATAATTCCCCTAAGTGAGAGGGGGGGGGGGGGTTTGCAATGTTCAACAAGAAAATAAACTAAACTAACTATCACAAGAGATAATAAACAATGGAGAGCAACTTGGGAATCGTATTCCCTATGATTCACCAACTCAATATCCCTGGACAACCAAATTCTCAACTAGAGTATAGCATGTAGGACAGTAATTTAAGTTCAGCAAGCCCTTTAGTAAAAGGTGAGAGGAAAATCTTACTATGTGACTTGGTCCATTTCCATAGCGTACAATACTAACCATTACTTATAGTCCCAATCAACCTCCCATAGGTCTAGTTCGGTTGATTAGATGAGAACACATCATCGAATCTTGTTAATCAATCTCTTTTCCTATTTATTACGACCTGGTTAGGGAAGGTAACACAACACAAGTTTCAATGTTGGCCACCATTAGAAAACATGCAAAATGAAGAGAATTCATTCATAAATGCAAGTACGCATTCCAGATTGCAAATTATCTAGGTTTATTTGGTTAGATCTCCATTGTTCCCACAACCCCAAGTTGTGGATTTAGCTACACATGCTATGAAATCATAAATTGAGAAAATATAATTAATTACTTATCCAATTGAGTTGAAGAACAAGCAAATCCAAAATATATTGAGAATCACGAGATTTGAAGATACAATGAATGCACAAGTGTATTCTACTCCAAGATTGACGTCTTCAACTACAAAACCCTAAAAGTACTTTCTAATAACACTATCTACTGTACTGTCCGGAATAATGACCTAAAAAATTACTATTTATTGAAATGACCCCCAAAAAGTACCCGAAAATGTGCCTCAAATATGCCCATAATCGTAATTTTCATATATCTTAAAAATCCATGTGTGATAACAAAAATCCGACTTCAATTTATGATCAGGGAGAAAAATGGAGTGGGGAATGGGTCTAACCTAGGCTTTAGAGCAACCATATCAAAATTTCATTTTCCCAAAGATTCCTTATCAAATGTCAATCCATCCCTCGAGTGCGACGCGACCAGGGTGCGGAGACGTATTTTGTTGCCAGTTCACTATTTTGGTCCACGACTTTGAGTGGGACCTAGGCCTTCCTATGCATAAAAAACACTATATTAAGTTATTTTCGACCTCATATCATTTAAGACATTCCCCAGAACCCTCTCAAATACAACCAAAGATATCACCCACTTCAATTGTCCCAAACTCACTTTCGGATCTTAAGGAATTCACACAAGCTTCAAGTACTCATTCAAATCTCCATCAAGGAAGTCTCCAAAGTTGAGATATGTAGGTTTAAACCATTAGGTCCTTTAACCCATGGTGCCCAACCTTCATTTTTAAGTAAATTACATGATTTCAAGTTGATTTGTCTATGGGTAATTCTTATTATGAGTTGATTATTTACCATGTTGGAGTTTCATGAAATATGGACTGTTTAAGCATATTTTGAGCTATGAATCTAAGTTTTATGTTGAGATTTGATGACGGGTTTTAATGTAACTTGAATGAGGATGTTACCAAGTGTTGGTGGGTTGAATTACATTAAGTATTCTCACATGATTTCACTCTTGAATTTCATGATTTTGAACTAGCTTTACACACCTGCCAAGTGTTTGATAAAATGACTGGTTTAGGGTTCTTGAGTTATTGATGATCTATTGCATGACCTATGAGTCAAATGACTATATGATGATGAAAGGAAAGTATTTATGTGTTGATTTCATAAAAAGTATCCATAGTATTGCAGGTTGACCACACCTTGTTGGGGGAGTGCTATGCCTCAACCACTATGATGGTGGGTGCTACGACCATCTATTAGTTAAGAGGTATATACTTTGACCACTATGATGGAGGGTGCTATGTCCATCTACCAATAAAGGGGTATATACCTTGACCACTATGATGAAGGGTACTATGTCTACCTACCAGTTAAGAGGTATATACCTTGACTACTATGATGGGGCGTGCTATGCCCATCTACTATGTTGTGGGGTATATACCTTGACCACTATGATGGGGGGGTGCTATGCCCATCTACGAATTGAGGGGTAGGTACCTCAATCACCTTCCAAAGGAGTGGTAGACCTTGGATTTCAAATACTAAGTTGCTTGGTCTATGATGTTGGTCTCTTCTTACACATGTATTATCATGGTTTACTTCAAGCATTGATCATGCATGCCATGTTGCTAATACACCATCTCTTGCTTATGTTTATGCATTTTGATTATGTTGCCTATCTCTTGTTGCATTGCATCCTACATACTTAGTACATTCAAAT
>JAPFFP010035400.1:0-15340 GCA_026153255.1 Solanum medicagineum | reverse complement strand
TCAAGTGTCGGCTCAACTCAATCAGTGTGAGAGGGGTAAGCTGCCTAACAATACTATTCAAAATCCTAAAAATAAAGCAGGATTTACGAAAATTGGCATAACGTCTTGCTCCAAACTTTGTATTATGTGAAACTAGATGTGTTGGAAAATTATCCAAAGGGATTTATTTTGGTAGGTCGTGGGTCACCTTATTATTTTTGTGCAAGGATATATGATCATTTGAAGTTGACCCTTATATAGGTTCATGTGAAAAACTTAACCAACGGAATTCTTTTGGACTTGGCTTGATATAGCAGACCATAATGACCCTAAAACATATACATAAACTTTGATTGAAGGCTTGAAAGAGAATTTATCCTAGGCTTAAGGGTTCTATGGAGATCCTTCAACTAGATCTTGTAAAGGATTCGAAAAGTTTTTTGAGTGAGTGAATCAGGGACTATGTGTTATGGTGTCCATAAAGTGGTATGAATGGCTTAGGGACTGATTTAAGATGTTAAAGGACTAGCCCCACTCAATGGACCTTGAAAAATCACCTAGAAACCTTCACAAAGGCACTTCACTAGTTGTGAAGTGCACCACGGCTCATGGTGCACTCCGTGAAATGAAAGGGCTACTAATTCAAGGTAAGGGGCATACGACAGAATCCCCTCACGTGGCGTGATGTGCACCACGGCCTGTTATGTTGCTCGCGATGTGCACAATCAATGGGACAACCCCCTAGTTATTCTAAGACAGCCTCCGCGAGCCTTTTTCATGTTAGATAATGTCTTCCACATCTCTTGAAAGGCTCCTCGAAAGGTACCTTTGCCCACAATCCTTGGAAAAATAATGTCCAACCTTGTTTCAACCTTATGAAGACCGATTACTTGCAAAATTTCTCCCTAAAATGAAATTTCTAGCCTTTATCTGATCTTACCACTTGAGGGATATTATAAAAAAGTTCCTTATCTAATTTAGCAGGAGCATAGCTTGCAAATGCTTCTTTCTAAGAGCAAACATGTCGACTAGCAGCAGAGTCATCAAAACACTCTTTTAGATTTCCAACCAAGTTGCACTCTTAAATCATAGCATCGCACAGAGGTCATATGCATTCTCCATCTTTTCCACAATATTTTCCTGGTCATTATTTTTGTCTTTATTCTTATTCAGGACACAACAATCAGAAGCCTTGTGGCCAATTTTTTCATAATAATTATAATTGCATTTGAATATTTTCTTGACTTTCTCCTTCTTCCGTCAAGTGGACTTCTTTCTTTTCTTGGCTTTTTGGGAAGCTTTTTCAACAATATTCACTCCCATATTTGTTGATTTCCCATGCAACATTTTTTATTTGCTTTATTATCTTCCTCAATCTTCAGACGAATCACAAGATCTTTAGACATCATCTCTTTGTAATTATGATTTAGATCATTTTTAAAGTCTCTCCACGAAGGAGGTAACTTTTCAATTAATGCAGCCACTTGAAATGCTTCATTCACCACCATATCCTCAACAATAAGGTCATGAAAAGTAAGTCGAAGCTCTTGAACTAGGGTTCCAACTATTTTGATGGCTATTATTTTATAGTCTAAAAATTTGGCAACCACGAACTTGTTCAAGCATGTGTCTTCAGTCATATACTTTTTCTCAAGTACATTCCACAACTCTTTTGAAGTATTTAAAGTACTGTATCCATTTTAGATCATCCTCCAAAGCACTTAGGATGTAGCATTTGCATGAAAAATCTACCAGTTTCCATCCCTCAACAATCATGATTTTTCTTTGTCTAACATGTCGGCGACAAGAACTGGAGGGTCTTCATTTGTGAACTACTACATACCAAGAGTTATAAGCCAGAAGAACACCCTTAGAATCAAGCCTTTGAGGTTGATTCCAAAAATTTTTCATGATTTCTCCACTAGTGGCACAATAATTCGACTTGGTGCCGCAATAGAAGTATAGCATTTTCAATTGCCATCTAATTTTTTACGGTAAATAATTGGCAAAATAATTAAATAAGCAATAAACAAAATTGCAAACTTAACATAACAACATCAACAAACTTTTAACATTCATCAAAGTGTTGAACTCAATCTGAAATAAATTGATGTATAATTTTCATGGTTAGATCAAGCTAATACATCATTTCATATGACACACTATCTATTTACTTTTGACATATGCACTTGGTTAAAATTAGTGTCCACTAAACACTGTTTCGTATAAAGGCGTCTATTGGTTCTTAGTTAAAAACCAATATCACTAGCAATCTTCAAAAACTAGAAAATTAAATACAAAAAATTACATAAATGATAGTTGAAAAGAAGTACAAGTGGACAGAAGAAAACCATAAGTTTATCAATTAGGTTACTTTTCATTGTCGCCTATTCTCCAATAACATAGAAACATTATTCATGTGTTATGGGCTTAAGGCTTGGGAAAGCAACAATACAATAACATCTATCAAATTAGAACCACAACACATTTTAGTCTCCAAAATTTAGACATCATACAAACAAGCAAGCTTAAATAAATAATTTCCTTTAAATTGTTATTCAACATGTATTACTAAAATACTTTATAAAAAAAAAATTAGTACAAAACTTTGGTAGAACAAAAGATTTTCTAGTAAAAAACTTTTGTAAGAAAAAAAACTTTTGTAAGAAAAAAAACTTTTGTAAATGTAACGACCCAAGCCTAGGGCCTAGACGTGACCGGCGAATAGGTAACCCGAAAGAACCCAAACAAGCCTCATAGCATATCGTTACACATCTTTGGTCATGAAAGTAATGTGAAACAACATAAGAGACATAAATAAGGGAAATTGGGACTAAGGAAGAGAGAGATTTCTACATAAATAGCTTGAATATCATAAGTGAGTCAAAGCTCCAGCATAATACAAAACATGTCCTATCACGACCCAAGCATAAGGCTTAGACATGACCAGCGATTGGGGAACCCGAAGGAACTCCAAACAAACCTCTTAACTTGTCATTACACATCCTTGGTCGCGGAAGCATATAAAAGACATTTAGAATAGAATGGGGCATTAGGACTTAGGGAAAGCTTTGCAACACATCATCATCAAAAGACAAGGAACCATAGCTCATATCATAAATACATAACTTGTCCAATAAACACATCTACATACATAGAGAGAGCGGGGGCCAAGATAAAGTAACCGGGCGCACCCTCATACATAAGATAGTGTCTCAATACATAGATAAGAGGAAAACATAAACCAAAGTCCCCGAAAAGGAGGTTTCACAACAAGCTTGGAATAGCACCGTCATATCACGTGGAGGAGTAGGATGCTCAACTTGGGCACCGGTTCTCTACATGGTGATATCCTGTAAGTATGGCATGTATGATCAATGCGCAAGTAAAACATGCTTATGTAACCCATGCTCATATAAGATATCATTAGTGAAGAATAGACCAACTAGATTTCCAAAGTACAAACCCCTTGGTCAGATGATGATGATCTCGCCCCCATCACCCTGGTGGTGAGGTACAAACACCTCACATGGTTGTTGATTATCACACCTTATCACCCTAGTGGCTAAGTACAAACCTTTCAGCTGGTTTTATAAGTACAAAGCCCCACCTATGTTCACGAGTACAAACCCCACCTTGGTTGATGATGATCTCACCCCATGACCCTGGTGTTGTGGTACAAACCCCTCACACGGTTAATAGGTACAAAACCCCACCTTGGTTTTTCGGGCTCTTAGTCCTCCAGATTGGGCATGGTTTAATGCAACACTTTATAAAGAGTATTTCATATACATAAGCTCATTTCGACATTATAAAATCATTCATATCATATGTCATGTTTTGGACCTTCATTCCAACAAGAAACCATAGCCGTACATTTTATCAAACACTTGGGGAGGATGTAATGGGGGTAAAGACCATGCAATTAAGATATGAAATCATGCAAGAAAATCTGTTGTAAAATCGTCAATCAATACCTTGCAACAACCCCAAGACATTCACATCAAAACCCCTCATCATCCATCACTACATCAAAGATTTAGAGCTCAAAACACCATAGTTTCATGAACTAAAATCATTGTGCAGTAGATCTCTCAATATACAAGACCCATATGTAAAATCAACTTTAAATCATGCATTATTAAGTAAACGAGCATTTAGGCACCACGTGGAAGGACCCAATGGTTCAACACCACATACCTTAACTTTGGGAGAAGTTCTTTGTGAAGGTTGACAATGGAGACTTGAAGCTTGAAAGAGAATCCTTACCTTTGGATGAGGCTTTTGGGTCTTGAATTTGGAAGTGAAAATATGGCTAAGTGTTTTGGGAAGTAATGGGAAATCTTTAGGGTGATATAAGGGTAAAACCATGTTTGGTAAACTTGGGCCAAACACATAGAATGTTTTGGGCTGCACAAGAAAAACACTGCCAGGCAAAAACACATCTCCGCATCGCAGAGAGGACCAGAAGATTTTGTACTGAAGCGTGCCCAAGGCGCAACGTGGAGTCATCACGGAAAGCTCTCTAGAATTCATCACTTAAAAATTTATAATTGCTATTCTTTAGCTCTTAAATCGAGTTTAGACCCTTCCTCACCTAATTTTTACTGCTTGATTACAAATACGAAGATGAATTTTTGAAATAACGAACGGATTTTTAGATATATGGAAATTAAAGTTCCAGACATTTTGATGGACGTTTTTGAGAACTTTTTGGGGTCGTTTCAAATTCTCCCCCTTGGTACATTCGTCCTTGAATGTAAAAGAGACATACAAGACAAGAGTGATCACTAACAAATCAGCCCCAACAGGAATGCGGTATAATATGTAAAACACCATTTTCAAATTCTCAAATAAGTGTAAAATCATCACAAGTTTACCAAATTAAACATGAATGCATATGTATGACATAGGAGCTCAAATGCAAGGGTTGAATTCACATATGGGAGTTAGGATTAGTACCTTAGGCTTGAGTGGAGTGGAAAAGATGAGGATACTGCTTTTGCATGTCCGCTTCAGGATCCCATGTAGCACTTTCAACTTGTTGGTTCCTCCAAAGTACCTTAATGGACGCCACTCTTTGTTCCTCAATCTCTTTACTTGTCTATGCAAGATCTGAACCCGAACCTCCTCATAAGTCTAGTTATCCTCAACAACACCCACCACATAGGCATAATGGCATTAGAATCACCAATACAGTTTCTCAACATAGAAACATGGAACACCGGATGAACTAAATTCATTTCGTTAGGCAACTTCAACTCATGTGCTACCTTGCCAACATTCTTTATCACCTCATAAGGACCAACATACCTTGAGATCAATTTTCCTTTCTTTAAAAAATGGACCACACCCTTCAATGGAGAAACCTTCAAAATAGACCCAATCACCCACTTGGAATTCTAGGTCTTCTTCTTACATCGGCATAGGATTTTTGACAACGTTGGGTTGTCCTTAACCTTTACCTAATCATTTTAACCTTCTCAATAGCTTCCATAACAAGATCTGGCCCCAACAAAACCACCTTTCTAACCTCAAACCAACCTACCGGTGATCTACAACGTTTCCCTTAAAGAGCCTCAAATGGAGCCATATTGATGCTAGAGTTATAGCTATTATTATAAGCGAACTCAGTCAATGAAAGATGATCATCCCAACTACCTTTAAACTCCATGATACAATCCCTAAGCATATCCTCAAGTGTTTGAATTGTACTTTCGGCTTGGTCATCCATTTCAGGGTGGAAGGTCGTACTAAGGTGAACTTTGGTACCAAGACCCCTTTGAAAAGATCTCCTAAAGTGTGAAGTAAATTATGTACCACGATAAGATATGATGGATAAAGGAACCCAATGTAACCTCACTATCTCATAGATGTACAACCTTGCATACTCTTCAGCCCCATATGTAGTCTTGACCAGTAGGAAGTGAGCCAATTTTGTCTTCCTATCAACCACCACCCATATGGAATAAAAATCTTTCCTAGTCTAGGGCAACCCAAGCATAAAATCCATACTAACTACCTCCCACTTTCAAGTAGAAATCTTTATGTCTTGGGTTAGGTCACCCGGCTTTTGATGTTCGCTTTTACTTGTTGGCAACTATGGCAACCGGAAACAAATTTGGCAATGTCCCTCTTCATGCCTCCCCACCATTACACATCCTTCAAGTGTCTATACATTTTTGTGGAACCAAGGTGGATAGAGTAAGAGGAATTATAGGCCTCATCAAGAATTCTCACCCTCAAACCATCAACACACGGCAGACACAACCTACCTTGATATCTAAGGGCACCATCTGCCCCTTAGGAGAAAACCTCTACTTTGCCCTTACACCAAGGCCTTTAGTTCAAGCAAGGAGGAGTCTAAAATCTTGTTTTGCTATCACCTCATCGACCAAAGAAAATTTGGAACCATCAACCACAACAACACCATTACCCACATCTTCCAACCTCACCCCTAATCTAGCCAACCTATGCACCTCCCTAGCCATCTCCCATTCACCACCATCCACATGAGCTAGGCTACCCATGGACACCCGACTCAAAGCATCCGTCAGAATATTTGCGTTACCTGAATGGTAAAGCACACTAATGTCACAATCGTTGAGGAGTTCCAGCTACCTTCTTTGTCTCAAGTTAAGGTCTTTTTGTGTGAAGACATATAGAAGGCTCTTATGATCGGTGAAGACATCAACATGCACCCCATACAAATAATGTCTCCAAATCTTTAATGCAAACACCATGAAGGCTAATTCAAGATCATGGTTATGGTAGTTCTTTTCATGCACCTTGAGTTGTCTAGAAGCATAGATATGACCTTACCATTTTGTATTAGCACACAACCCAAACCAAATCTACACGCATCACAATACACAACAAAAACCTCAAGCCCATTTGGTAGTGACAATATAGGAGCGGACACAAGTCTATCTTGCAATGTTTGGAAACTTTTCTCACATTCATTGGTCCATACAAACTTCACCTTCTTTTGAGTCAATTTTATCATAGGAGAAGCAATAGAGGAAAACCCGTTCACAAACCTTTTATAGTAACCCGCAAGTCCCAAGAAACTCCTAATGTCCGACGGAGTCAATGATCTAGGCCAATTCCTAATCACATCAGTGTTCTTAGGATCCACTTTAATGCCATCCCCCGACACCACATGACCCAAGAACGCAACCTCCTTCAACCAAAATTCACACTTGTCATATTTAGCATACAACCTCTCCTCCCTTAATCTTTGCAACACAACCCTCAAATGACCCATATGCTCTTCCCTACTATTTGAATAGATCAAAATATCATCAACGAAAACTACAACAACGGAATCAAGGTAGGGCTTGAAGACCCTATTCATTAGTTCCATGAAGATGGTCGGTGCATTAGTCAATCCAAAGGACATCACCACAAATTCATAGTGCCCATATCTAGTCCGAAAGGCCATCTTTGGAATACCACATTCTCTCACCCTCATTTGATAGTACCCGGACCAAAGATCAATCTTAGAGAAAAAGCTAACCCCTTGCAATTGTTCAAACAAGTCATCAATTCATGGAAAAGGATATCTATTGTTGACAGTGACCCTATTGAGTTGCTAGTAGTCAATGCACATCCTAAGTGACCCATCTTTCTTTTTTAGAAACAACACCGGTGCACCCCAATGGGATTTACTAGGTCTAATAAAATCCCTTTTCAAACAAATCTTTCAATTGCTCTTTTAAGTCCTTCAACTCCGCTGGGGCCATACGGTAAGGGGGAATAGTGATAGGTTGAGTGTTGGGAAGGAGGTCTATGCCAAAATCTATCTTCCTTTCGGGAGGGACACCGGGGAGGTCATTTGGGAAGATATCAAGAAACTCATTTACAATTGGAATTGACTCAATGGAAAGGACTTTGGACTCCACATCTTTGATCCTCACAAGATGATACAAACACCCCTTGGAAATCAACCTATGGGCTATAATGCATGAGATAAACCTACCCCTTACTACTACATAATGATTTTCCTACTCAAGGATGGGTTCATTTGGAAATTTAAACTTGACCCTGCGGGTTCTACAATCAATAGAAGAATAGTAGGCATGCAAGCAATCCATCCCACGAATAATATCAAAATTAACCATATTTAATTCCATAAGATCACAAGGAAAGATTTTATGTAAGATGCAAACTGGACAATTTCTATACACCCTCCTAGCAATAATAGATGCACCAATAGGAGGAGACACCTCATATGACTCATGCAACAATTCCGACTCAACATTGAACTTTTTAGCAACAAAGGGGGTAACAAAGGAAAGGGTGGCACCCGGGTCAATCAGAGCATATACATCAAGATCAAAGATTTTCAACATACCAGTAACAACATCGGGAACCTCACCAACCCCATGCCTCCCATGTAAAGCATAATCGATTGTGCCTTGGGTACCACCTTGAAGACCGCCTCTATCCAATGGGACCACATTTGCACCCCCAACCGTGCCACGATTTCTTGGACAATCTACCTTCTTGTAACCAAGTTCCCCACAACCAAAGCATGCATTAGAATCTTTCAAACATGAACCTCTATGATTCCTTCCATAACTAGGACACACATCAATAATAGCCATACCACCAGCACCTTTTGCCCTAGGGAAGTCATTGGCGAACCCTATTAAGTAGCATGAGATGGACCCTTAGCCTTGACGAAATCTAGCACCCTTTTGGAACTTTCCCTCAAAACAGAGCTTCTTGGCCTCATGGCCCATCCTTTTTCTCAACTTTTCTTTCTCCATTTGCTCGGCATAAGTCATCAACTGAGACAAGTCCATCTCACAAATAAGCATGGCAGACCGCCATTCTTCACTTACCAAGTCGGAGATCCCCATAACGAATTTATTCATCCTTAAGCTAGGATCAGCTACCAAGTGAGGATCATACTTTGAAAGTTGATTAAATTTGGGGGCATACTCCCTCACACTCATAGCACCTTGTTTCAAGTTCATAAAATCAACAAATTTTGCCTCCTTAAGTTTAAGAGGGAAAAACCGATTAAGGAAGGCCAATTTGAACTCATCCCAAAGCACCACATTACCAACCCCCTTCTCACCCTTCCATTGCTCATACAAAATTTGGGCTACCCCCTTTAGCTTGTATGCCGCCAACTCCGCCTTTTCATTTGGCCCAACATCCATGATATTCAAGATTTTGTAGACCTCATCAATGAACTCTTGTGGATCTTTATCCACCTTTGACCCATGGAAAATCAGAGGATTCATCCTCATGAAATCCCTTATCCAAGCTCTCGGGGTAGTAGCATAAGGGGCTTGGGCCCCTTGTTGGACTTGGTTGGCCACCACTTGGGCAAGCATAGTGAGGGCATCTCGGAACTCACCATTGGTGGGTTTCTCCTCCGGAGTTTAGACTCGTCTTCCTCTAGTGGTTGGCACGATCTATCATAGCAACGAACAATTGTTAGGGGGGAAAACTTTCCACAACTCTATAGCACGACTTAGAACATGAAGAAGGGAAACATTTCCCAAAATGCCTCATAGCCTCCTACTCATAGTCATGGCGCGCTTCACAACCATGAATTGGACCCTAATTGACGCGGTGTGTTGGATCCGAGGATCTAACAACATAGTTCTTTGATACCATATTTTTCACGACCAAAGCCTAGGTCCTAGACGTGACCCGCGAATGGGGAACCCGAAGGAACTCCAGAAAAGCCTTTTAACTTGTCATTACAAATCCTTGGTCGCAGAAGCATATAAAATACATGTAGAATAGAATGGGGCATTAGGGCTAGGTGAAAACTTTGCAACACATTATCATCAAAAGACAAGGAATCATAGCTCATATCATAAATACATAACTTTTCCAACAAGCACCTCTACATACATTGATAGAGCGGGGGCCAAGACAAAGTAACCAGGCTCACCCTCATAGTCAATTAGAAGATAAGATAGTGTCTCAATACATAGATAAGCGGAAAACATAAACAAAGTCCCAAAAATGGAGGACCACCAACAAGCTTGGAATAGCGCCATCTAACCACGTAGAGGAGGAGGATGATCAACTCGGGCACAAGTTCTCTACATGGTGATATCATGTAGGCAAGAGAATGTGTTAGCACATTTGAATGTACTAAGTATGTGGGGTGTGATGCAACAATAAATAGACATTATACTCAAAATGCATACATTAAAAAAAGGCATAGTATAACAATATTGCCTGTATGATCAATGTATAAGTAAAACATGCTTAAGTAGCCCATGTCCATATAAGATATCATTACTGAAGAATAGAGAAACTAGATTTTCAAATATAAACCCCTTGGTCGGATGATAATGATCTCACCCCATCACCCTGGTGGTATGGTACAAACCCCTCACATGGTTGATGATAATCACACCTTATCACCCTTGTGGCTAAGTACAACCCCTTAACATGTTTTCATGAGTACAAACCCCCATCTCAGTTGATGAGTACAACCCTCACCTCAGTTGATGATGATCTCACCCCATCACCCTGGTGTTGTGGTACAAACCCCTCACATGGTTGATAGGTACAAATCCCACCTCGGTTGTTCAGGCTCTTAGTCCCCCAGATTGGGAATGGTCTAATGCAACACTTTATACAGAGTATATCATGTATATATCCTCATTTCCACATTATAACATCATTGATATCATATCTCATGCTTTGTAGCTTCATTTCAACAAGAAACCATAGAAAGACATTTTATCAGACACTTGGGAGGTGTAATGAGGGTAAAACTATGCAATTCAGAGGTGAAATCATGCAAGAAAATCTATTGTAAAATAATCAATCAACACCTTGCAATACCCCCAAGACATTCGCATCAAAACCCCTCACCAAATCCAACATTACATCCAAGATTTAGAGCTCAAAACATGCTAAAACCACCATACTTTCATGAGCTAAAATAACTATGCAATAAATTTCTCAATATACAAGATCCATATGTAAAATCAACTTTAAATCATGCATTATTAAGTAAACAAACGTTTAGGCACCATGTATGAAAGGACCCAATGGTTAAACACCACATACCTTAGCTTTAGGAGAAGTTCTTTGTGAAGGTTGACAATGGAGACTTGAAGCTTGAAAAGAATCCTTACCATTGGATGAGGGTTTTAGGTCTTGAATTTGGGAGTGAAAATATGGCTAAGTGTTTTGGGTAATGGAAAATGTTTAGGATGATATAAGGGTGAAATTTGACCAAGTATAGATAAAAAGAGTTTGGGAAACTTGGGCCTAACACATAGAATGTTTTGGGACGCACAAGAAAAACACTGCTAGGTAAATACACATCTTTGTGTCGTGGAGAGGACGCAGAGAAGATTTTTTTACTGAAGCACGCCCAAGGCGCGTCGCAGAGGCATCGCGAATAGCTCTCTGTAATTCATCACTTAGAAATTTATAATTGCTATTCTTTCACTCTTAATTCAAGGTTAGACCTTTTCTCACCTAATTTTGACCATCTGATCACAAATATGAAGTCGGATTTTCGAAATAACGAACGGATTTTAGATATATGGAAATTAAAATTCCGGGCCTTTCGAGGCACGTTTTTGGGCACTTTTTGGGGTCATTTCAATATATCCCGCTTGAGAACATTCATCCCCAAATGTAAAAGAGATGTACAAGACAAGAGTGATCATGAAAAAATCAGCCCCAACAAGAATGCAACATAATTTGTAAAACACTATTTTAAAATTCTCAACATAAGTGTAAAATCAGCACAAGTTTACCAACTTAAACATGAATGCATATGAATGACATAGAGGCTAAAATGCAAGGATTGAAATCACATACGGGACTTAGGATTAGTACCATAGGCTTGAGTGGAGTGGAAAAAATGAGGATACCGCTTTTGTATGTCCGCTTCGGGCTCCAATGTAGCACTTTCAACTTGTTAGTTCCTCCAAAGGACCTTAATGGACACCACCTCTTTGTTCCTCAATCTGTCTACTTGCCTATACAAGATCTGAACCGAACCTCGTCATAAGTCAAGTTATCCTAAACAACACCCACCATATCAAGAGGCATAATGGCATTAGGATCACCAACACATTTTCTCAACATAGAAACATAGAATACCGGATGAACCAAATTCATTTCGTTAGACAACTTCAACTCATAAGCTACCTTGCCAACCCTCTTTATCACCTCACAAGGACCAACACAACTTTGGCTCAATTTCTCTTTCTTTTCCAAAATAGACCCAATCACCCACTTGGAATTCTATATCTCTTCTTCTTAGATCGGCATAAGATTTTTGACAACGTTGGGATGTCCTTAACCTTTCCCCAATCGTCTTAACGTCCTCAAGAGCATCCATAATGAGATCTGGCCCTAAAACAGCCACCTCTCCAACGTCAAACCAACCCACTGGAGATCTACAACATCTCCCATAAAGAGCATCAAATGGAGCCATACTGATGCTAGATTGACAACTATTGTTGTAAGCGAACTCAATCAATTGAAGATGGTCATCCTAACTACCTTTAAGCTCCAAGACACAAGCCCTAACCATATCCTCAATTGTTTGAATTGTCCTTTCGGCTTGGCCATCCGTTTGAGGGTGGAAGGTCGTACTAAGGTGAACTTTGGTACCAAGACCCCTTTGAAAAGATCTTCAAAAGTGTGAAGTAAATTATGCACCACGATCCGATATAATGGAAAAACGAACCCCATGTAACCTCACTATCTCATGGATGTACAACCTTACATACTCTTTAGCCCCATATTTAGTCTTGACCGGTAGGAAGGTGAGCTAATTTCGTCACCCTATCAACCACCACCCATATGGAATCAAAAACTTTCCTTGTCTTGGGCAACCCAACCACAAAATCCATATTAACTAACACCCACTTCCAAGTAGAAATCTCGATGTCTTGGGTCAGGGCACCCGGCCTTTGATGTTTGGGTTTGACTTGTTGGCAACTATGGCAACCAGAAAAAATTTGGCAATGTCCCTCTTCTTGCCACCTCATCGATACACATCCCTCAAGTCTCTATACATTTTGGTGGAACCGAGGTGGATATAATAAGAGGAATTATGTGCCTCATCAAGAAATCTCTCCCTCAAACGGTTGACACACGGCACACACAACCTACCTTGATATCTAAGGGCACCATCTCCGCCTTGGGAGATAACCTCTACTTTGCCCCCTTTCACAAAGGCCTTCAATTCAAGAAAGGAGGAGTCTAAATCTTGATTTGCTATCACCTCATCGACCAAACAAGATTTAGAACCATCAACAACAACAACAACATTACCCACATCTTCTAACCTCAACCCAATCTAGCCAACCTATGTACCTCCCTAGCATCTCCCGTTCACCACCATCCACATGAGCTAGGATACCCATGGACACCCGACTCAAAGCATCCGCCACAACATTTTCCTTACCCGAATGGTAATGCGCACTCATGTCATAGTCCTTAAGGAGTTCCAACCACCTTCTTTTTCTCAAGTTAAGGTCTTTTTGTGTGAAGACATATTGAAAGCTCTTATGATCGGTGAAGACATCAACATGCGCCCCATACAAATAATGTCTCCAAATCTTTAATGCAAACACCATGGAGGCTAATTCAAGATAATGGTTAGGGTAGTTTTTTTCATGCACCTTGAGTTGTCTAGAAGCATAGGATATGACCTTACCATTTTGCATTAGCATACAACCCAAACCAACTCTAGATGCATCACAATACACAACAAAATCCTCAAGACCATCCGGTAGTGACAACATAGGAGATTCCCTTTTTACATATTGAGGAAGACAACTTATATTTACAGGACACTCATATAGGAATTAGCTTATTGACTCCCCGAACAGAATTTCCATTTATCCGTGATCTAGGCATAGGTGGCAATCAATTCAATGTTTGGAAAATTTTCTCACATTTATCAGTCTACACAAACTTAACCTTCTTTTTAGTCAATTTTTTCATAGGAGAAGCAATGGAGCAAAACCCATTCACAAACCTTCTATAGTAACAGCAAGGCCCAAGAAACTCCTAATGTCCAACGAGGTCAATGCTCTAGGCCAGTTCCTAATCACATCAGTCTCCTTAGGATCAACTTTAGTGCCATCCCCCGACACCACATGATCCAAGAACGCAACCTCCTTCAACCAAAATTCACACTTATCATATTTAGCATACAACTTCTCCTCCCTAAATGTTTAAAACACAACCCTCAAATGGCCCATATGCTCCTCCCTACTATATGAGTAGATCAAAATATCATCAATGAAAACCACAACAAAGGAATCAAGGTAGGGCTTGCAGACCCTACTTATTAGGTCCATGAAGATGGCTGGTGCATTAGTTAATCCCAAGGACATCACCACAAATTTATAGTACCCATATCTAGTCCGAAAGGCCCTCTTTGGAATATCACACTCCCTCACCCTCACTTGATGGTACCCATACCGAAGATCAATCTTAGCAAAAAAGTAGACCCTTGTAATTGGTCAAACAAGTCATCAATTGGTGGAAGAGGATATCTATTCTTGATAGTGACCCTATTGAGTTGTCGGTAGTCAATGCACATCCTAAGTGACCCATCTTTCTTATTTACAAACAAAACCGGCACACCCCAATGGGATTGACTAGGTCTAATAAATCCCTTTTCCAACAAATCTTTCAATTGCTCTTTTAACTCCTTCAACTCCGCAGGGGCCATACGGTAAGGGGGAATGGAGATAGGTTGAGTGTTGGGAAGGAGGTTTATGCCAAAATCTATCTTCATTTCGGAGGGACACCGGGGAGGGTATTAGGGTAGACATCAAGAAACTCATTTGCAATTGGAACCGACTCAATGGAAGGGACTTTGGACTTCATATCTTTGACCCTCACAAGATGATACAAACACCCCTTGGAAATCAACCTATGGGCTATAATGCATGAGATGAACCTACCCCTTAATACCATATCATGATTTTCCTATTCAAGGATAGGTTCATTTGAAATTAAAATTTGACCTTATGGGTTTTACAATCAATAAAAGAATAGTACGCATGCAACCAATCCATCCCAAGAATAACATCAAAATCAACCATATTTAATTAAACAAGATCACCAGAAAAGATTTTATACAAGATGCTGACCGGACAATTTCTATACACCCTCCTAGCAACAATAGATGCACCAATAGTAATAGACACCTCATATGACTCATGTAACAACTTCGACTCAACATTGAACTTTTTAGCAACAAAGGGTGGAACAAAGGAAAGGGTGGCACCCATATCTATTTGGAGATCAAATCATGCAAGAAAATCTGTAGTAAAACCATCAATCAACACCTTGCAACACCTCCAAGACATTCACATCAAAACCCTTCATC
>JAPFFP010035369.1:0-15343 GCA_026153255.1 Solanum medicagineum | reverse complement strand
TTACATTTGGTCCCAAACTTTATCAAATTGAACCAATTAAGGACTTACGGTTCCTAACTCACGGGTTATAAATTACATGTTCTAACAACCTCTTTCTTGCTTTTCAAAAGGAAGATCATGAATGGCCTTAATGTTTGTTAGGTCTAACTCTATACCTCGAAAGATAATAATGAAACCCAATAATTTCCAATCGAATCCCCAAAAGCACACTTTATAGGATTCAGCATCAAAGTTGTATCTTTGCAGTCTATCAAAGAACTTTTGGAGATCATTTAAATGACCTGATCCATTCTTTGATTTGATGATGTTGTCATCCACATAGACCTCAGTTTCTCATGGATCATGCCATGAAATAAAGTGGTATTTTCCTTCATATATGTAGCCTCAACATTCTTCAACCCAAACGACATCACCTTGTCACTATAGACACCCCAAGGTGTAATGAAAGCAACGTTCTCAGCATCATCTTTATGCATCTTAATCTGATGGTAACCAGCAAAGCAATCCACAAATGACTGTTTCATGCTTAGTACAGTTGTCTATTAGGATATATATATTCAGGAGTGAAAAATTATCTTTAAGGTTGGCTTTGTTAAGATCTCAATAATCTGCGCTACCCTAACCTTCTTATCCTTCTTAAGCAAAGGTACGACTTGGCAGATTAGGTTGGATACTTGGTCACTTTCAGAATTCTTGCCTCCAATTATTTTGATACCTCTTGATTTTTAAAATTAGATCCGGATTGTACTTTCTAAGTTTATCTTCACAAGCGAGCAAGATGGGTCGGTGGGCAATCGATGGGCTACTATTGAAGTGCTCAATCTTGTCATGTCTGCATTAGACCAAGCAAAGATATCCTCTCTTTTTTTCAAAAAATGAATGTAATTGTGTTTCTTCTCTTTGGTCATATGAACACCAATTTGAGTTTTCTGGACCATTTCAGAATCACTTAAATTCACCACTTTTGTTTCTTCTAAGTTCACTTTAAACTTATCCTTAAACCCCTAGACTTTTCTAGCAACTTCTCAGTACACTCTACTCTTCTCTACCTCCTCAATCTCAATTATGTTATGTTATGTTGTGCAGTCTCATTATGTTTCACAATCTCAGAATCTAGATTATTAAAAGTAATTTTGCTGAAAGAAATAACAAAATAAATTATATTAATATTTTACAAAAAAAAATATTGTTTCGAAAGACATTGTAAAATTTTATTTTCAACATAATATTGAAATAAAAAGTGTTAAGGTTGAAATTAAAACTATTAGTGTTAAAAAACATTTAAAAAGAAGATAATGTAAATCTTCCAAGACTATCTGAATGTCCGACAAGGCTTGGATGGGGTGGTGGTCTAGCTGCTACTGGCAACCTTTGCTTCCTTGCTCTAAACGGGGGATCTCTCCTCCTCGTCGTTAATCACAACATTGCAGCTCTTTTCTCCAACCTCTAACAATGACAAACCTTTTAAATCATTCAATGGACTTTCTATATTATCGTTCATAAACCCAGAAGATCAAAATGTTTGATGCAAAAGTGGTAAGGGTTTTGGCAAGGAATAATAGATTCCTACTTTAAGTGATTCACAGTCGAGGTTTTCTTGCACAGAGTAAGCATACCATAGGCTTTATGGGCTCAATTATTTCTTGTAGTATTGCTCCTAGATTTTTTTCTGATTCGTAACCAGAACTGAGCATCACACTCATTACATACCTCTACTGCTTCCTCAACTTACATCTCTGGTCTTGGAAGGAGTATCATCCATTATCAACAAATTCATCACAGTTTTTAGCAAGTCCTTCCCTTTATCTTGACCACTTTTAAGGAATTCAGCTGATTGGAAAATTTGGTATAATGAAGGCAAAGGGTCTTGCAACTTGAAATCAAGTACCCCCTTCCTATGGGCACTTTACCTTCATAGCCCAGGCTGACAATATCATTTTTAACATGATGAGAAATTGACTCAGATATATACTGAATCCAAGCCTTTAGTCCTCTTCTTGATTCGTAATCTAATTAGAGTAGCACGCTTGAGATCTTTTGGTTGTACCATGGTTTTGGTTTAGTATTTTCTACCAATTCCACGATAATGAATATCTCTTCATCTAGATGATCTCTCCCTTCAACAACCTAAATAAGGTGTGTAAGGCCCCATAAGTTAGAAGGGTAGAAAGTGTAGAAGAAGTGGAATAATGTGTAGGCCAAAGTATGAGCCTCATTTACGGCTTGTGATTCAAACTACGAGTTGTTAACAAAGCTCTTGGATAGGAATAGTCAAGGTGGAAAATTAGCTTTGTGTAGAGGAGAGGTATAAAGGGTGTTTACGGACTCCGTAAATGAAACTACGGACGTAAAAAAGAGTTCATAGTATGGGAGCCAGGATTGTTCAAATATGAATTTTTGAAACTTGAACTACAAATAAACAAGACGAGTCGTAGTTTCTTTTACGAGTCATAAATAGACTAGGTTAGGGTCCTAAGATATGAAATTTTTTTCAAGTATTGGGTGGTTTCACGACTGGACATACCTCCCGTTAACCTATATACGAGCCATAGAATGGACTTATAGATTGAGTTCAGAGGCAGTTTTAGAACTTAAAAAAATATAATCAGGACGAACCCTATAGTTTACGACTTGTAGTTCCATCTATGAACCAAAAATAGGAGTTGTGATTTGGGTCCAACAATTTTTAATGAAGGGTACTTTTTACTTTTCTCTGTGTCCTAGGTCTAATACTGCGCCATTTTGAACTCTTTTCCTTCCATATCAGCAGTAATTCATCCTAAACTCTCATGTTCTCTCCCACTCCAAATTCTCTACATTTTTCAGGAAAAAGGTTCCCTCTAAGGAGAAAGAAGAAAGTTAGGGTTTCACCAAGTCCACAATAAATTCTCAAGTTTCTTTAGATTTTGTAATCAAGTATGTGGGTTGATTTGTTAACTCCTTTCATCTTAAAAGTCCAAAAATGTCCCATTTTACCTTTTTATTAAGTTGTAGGATTTTATGGGTTCCATGAGCATGCTTGAAATGTTTTTAAAATGATACATTTTCAGTTATAGTGACTATAATGATGCAATGCAATGATGTCCTATGAATTTCTACAGTTTTCAAGTTGTACTTTATGATTTCCTTATCTAGAGTTTTGAATGATGAAGTGATCTGTTTAGGAATGATTTTAAATTGGTAAATTTTATCATGATGTTGCATAATGTTGTTGAATCATATACTTTAAAATCTATTGTATAAACCCACTAAGTTTTAAGATAAGTTCCTACATATATTAATGATAAGGACCTTAAGGTATGTTATGAAAGTTTATGAATGTCATGAGAGCTAAAATCATGTTATAAAGCCCATTAATGATGTTTAAGATGGATCCTCACTGTAAAAAGTCATTCCTCACTTGAGTGGATCCCCAAGTTTAAGGTATGTTATGAAAGTTTATGACATGTCATGAAAGTTAAAATCATGTTATAAAGTCCTTTAATGATGTTTAAGATGGATCCTCAATGTGAAAAGTCAATTCTCACTTGAGTGGATCTCCAAGTTAATGAGCTAATCCTATGACGTTAAAGTATGTTTCAAACTTTACAAATATTTATGTATATATGATTTAAATATTTTGTGGGATTTGACTTAGCACTAAATGGAGTATTAAGGTGGTCTTTGGTAAGGAAGCCTTAATATCATCAACCTTTTGTCTCATCAACTATGTGCCACTATAGGCGCCCTTGTAGGCTAAGGCTAGTGGTTCCACAATAGAAAAATTAAAGTTAAGATATGCATGTATAAGTTGATGGAGTTCCATCCGGCAAGTAGATTATTCGTGCCAAATTAGGAGGTTATGTTTGATTCCATGTAGTAACTCATATGATCTTAAATGTCGATTATGGTCTCCTCTCACAAATCTATATACATGATGTTTGTGTTACTTCAAAGTATCTTTATATGATGCACTTCTCACTTATTCCATATTGAGCTATACTCTTTGAATATGATTACACATATTTTGAATGATGGCATTAAAATTTCATGAATGATGACATTATAATTTCATGCATGATCGCAATACAATTTCATGAATGATGGCATTATAATTCTATGTATTGCATTGCATCCCATACTTGGTACATTCCAACATAGTTACAATTTCATGGAGTGTTTCATGAATGATTTACATCGATAAATTTTATGAAGGTTATGCATATTCCTCTTGCATTACATGTTTTAAAGCCTACATGTTGAAACCACCAAGTTTTATATTATGTTTTTAAATGAAGTATGTCATGAATGATAAGGGTTTGAACTATAAGTTGTAAAAGTTATGAAAGTTCTTTTTATGAATATATGAAATATGATGAAAGAAAAATTCTTACAAAGATGGATCCTCTTGTGAAAGGACAATTTTCATTTGAATGGATCATAAGGTTTCAATGAGCTACTCCTATTACGATGAAGTTATGTTTCAAAGCTTATGAATATATATGCATATGATTATGTTATAAATATTTCGTGGAACTTAACTTAGTACTGAATGGGGCTTGAAGCGGGATTCAATAGGGAATCCTTGTAGCAACCTCCTGTCTTATTAATTATGTGTCACCAAAGGAGTCATTGTAGGCTAGGCTAGTGTATCCACAAAAGCGAATATTAAATAAAGAAGTGCATGTATAAGTTGACAAAGTTCTACCTAGTAAGTAGTCCCCCCGACCAATATAGAAGGTTATGTTGGATTCCATGTTATAGCTGCATTGTCCTATAAGTCGATTATAGTCTCTTCCCATATATGTATACATTTACATGTTTTCTTATGATGTTTTTAATATTTCACTCATGTTTTCAAGATGCATTGGTTATTTATCATCTCTTGTGGCCTTATTCCTTTGTTACACTATACATTTTGTTATGATATAGTAGCTTCTTTATTGCATTGCATCCCACATACTTAGTACATTCAAAGTACTAACACATATTTTCTCCTACATGATCTAACCATATAAGAATCGATTCTCCTCCTCCTACGCATGGCTAGTTTTGGATTATTAAAGACTACTTTTGGTAAGTCCTCTAGTTCGGGGACAATATCCAATTTTCTTTCAATCTTGGGATTATTAAGACTTTTAGACTACCTTATTGTATTTTTCCTTTGCTACCTTTATTTAAGTGTGAGCTACAGATATGTCTTAGTCCCCGCATAAGTCTAAAGCTAGAGGTATTATTGGACATTATGATGATGATTATGATTTAGCACTTGATAGTATGTTTATATCATCCCTTAGTCCCATTTTCCTTTGTTTTCCGCTTTAACTATATTCATTACCTATGAAATGGTTGATGTATGTTAGGGGGCTTAGGTGATATACCTTCGGATTCCTCATTCATCATGTTATGACTAGGCCCTAGGCTTCGGTCATAATAGGCTTGGTATCTGCGCACGAGGTTTTGATATGATCCTTGGAATCCAACATACATCGTCAAATAGGGTCTTGTTCATGGTTGTGAAGCGTACCTCAAATATGATTGGGAGACTATTTCTTCTTTTGTGAATCATGTTGTGCCTTAGAGTTGTCCTAAAATTTCCCTTATTGATATGTAAAATCTCAAGGGCTCAGAAGAGGCTCATTTATGCTAATCAAATTAGTGAGAGGGGACAGTTTTGTCGCGGACCTTTCTTTTCTTTCTTTTATGAACTCCACTTGTCGTCCATGGATTATAGGGGTTTTCCATTGTATATATAATACACTTTCGTATCCTACTCTGCAAATCTCATTTTCCTTAAGCATTAGAAAGCTATGATTCCAATTTGCATATGTCGTTGCTTTGGTGCGTTTAGTGATCATAGCTGGCTCACCTGAAAGAAGAATAACCTTTACATTTTCTTTACATTTGGCAGTTTTAGCACTATATTTTGTTATTTATGAATTGATTTTATTGAGAAGATTGTTAATCATTGTGACATTAGTATCCCTGATGTTTACGTTGTCAGAATTGGTCATTTGAGATTACAAAGAATGTCCACATTGACCTTATATTAAAGGTTTTCAATGATAAAGTCATAAAATAACAAAATAGTTTGTATAAATAGATCGGGGTACAGTGTACACACAAAAAGCGCGATATTGAATGTCCTTTGACTTGTTTTGTTTATTTGTTCATATTTTGAACTTGCTCAATAAATATCCTTAGAGAATAATTGAAAGTAATCACTTGTTCCTTGTGTGTTCCTGGGATCAAATTAAATGGAAGTTGTCAGAATATATTCATATGGTTCAATCTTATTCCGTTCAAAAGCAAGAGACTACTTGTTTCGGCGAGTTATTCAGTCACTTCATAATTTTCAGATAGAACTTCTAGCTTCATCACTGTTCAATAATTGTAGAGCTGCTTTTACCTATTGAAGAGAATTGGCTTACAAAAATTATACATTTGTGTAGAATCAGATAATATGTAGTATCATAGCAAAGGGTAGACACCTCTATTTGTTAGAAATGGCACAATGTTTGTTTTCTTTTCTTCAAATAACCGACATTTGCATCAACTTTTTTTTGCCTCAAGAGATCTGGGGACTTCATCCAAACTGAAGTCAAAGTATATGATTATAGAATTTGTATCTATTAAGCAGGATCGTCTCAATTTTAAGACCATTGAAATAATTGTTTGGGGTCTCAAAATTTTTTAAGCCCCCCAATTTTTTCTAAAAATCTATATATCATTTATTTATAAATTTTCTTTAAAAATTGTTACAAAATATAATAGTAACTATTTATTGGAGGTCATTGTAATAATTCAAAAATAGAAGAGTTTACTTAATTATATATTCTTTTTTTGTGACAGCTTATTTTGTTGATTTGTTGATGTCTTGGCGATTTTATCAATCCAAATTATTATTCTTACATATATTTACCCTTTTCATTCCTTTTTCTATTTTTAATTATAATTACTCATTATTAAATATATAAAGTCTACCAAACTACATAACTTTTGTATGTGAAATATATTGTTGTGTTTATAAAAATATCAAATTTATTTTTGGAGTATTCTTTAAAATTCAAGCACCGCAACAAATCAATACTATTTTAACATTGCTACATCAATTTATCAAATTCAACGCAATATTTCAATATCATTATATAAATTTTTTAAAGTTTTGAGTCAGGTTTGATTATTTAACTTTATATTATATTCACTGAGTTCAATTCTAAGTTAAAACCCATTCAATTGCAGTCAAAAGGTAAAATCTTCGCTGACGGGCGCCAATGGCTAACTCAAGTGCCCCCGAGCTACGCGAAATGGTCACCTATTACATGGTGCACTAACTCTCCCTTGGATGTGCTGGGAGCAAACCTAGATTTTCCTGGGGCTAGGCCTACCTTTTTTCATTAAAAATTTTCATTGTTTGCTTACTTTATAAAATTTATGTATATCCTACCTTCTCAAGATTTTACTTGTAAAATTACATTATGTTATAGTTATTCAATTTATATATGACAATAAGAAAAATAATAAATCTTCTCTATGAAATTTAGCTTTAGGCCCCCAAACTTATTGAGACGGCCCTGTTACGAAGTTAAGCATATTATTGTTCAAAGACCAATATAAACAATTTTGGATGCTAATTTCCTTCCACACCATAATGACAAATTTATTTGGATTCTTCGTGCACTTGAAATGTGATATTAGATTTATTTTTGTATAGATTCCTTAAACGAGGGTAAAAATTTAAATAACATGTGAAAATATTTATATTTATATAAATAAACCCTAACTACCGCTATAAAAGCAATAACTTAGTTTCGCTAGTCTGCTTCTTATATGGCCAGCTAGAAGGAAATTGAACTTAGACCATTCTTTTTTATTCTATACGTTCTAATTTATTTTATTCATAAAATGTATCTTTACAAATACTTTATGAAAACCAATCCAACAATATAAAATAAACCATAAATTTCAAAATTTATACGTTTGAGGATATTTTAATTTATCAAAACTGATATATAAATATATCTTCTATTGATTGAGGTTTTATAAATGTTCCTCCTCCTGTCTTTTCTACATCTCTAAGTTTCTCTTGATAATTAACAAGACATTACAAACTTCAAATATTAAGGCAAGTGACTTTGAATTTCTCTTGATAATTAACAAGACATTACAAACTTCAAATATTAAGCGTAGTAAGGCTAGATTTACCATACCTAAAAAGCAGCAAAATGATTTTTCAAATCTTACCATCAGCTACTAAAAGTATATAGTTTGATTGTATGTGTGAAACTACTCACGAGTCTTATGAAACAAACTTAAAATTATATAGGTCTAGAATTAAAAATTATAAGTTTATAAGTGTGAAATGTCGAACGACCACCAAAGTGTTGACGTGAAGGGGTAGTGGCTCCTGGTCGAATAGAACGAGTGGAAGGAAGGCGACATAGTCGGGATTTGGAGAGAATCTCGTGTCGATGACATTGTTTACTTTTTGCAAAAATGTTAAATTATATAACAATAGGTAATTTACCTGCACATTGCGTGGGAATAATCTCATTAAGCTTTTGAACATTCTTTTCAGTATTCACTTAACTAAAATTGGTAAATATTGATAAAATTGTCATTTTTAAAAATATTTCAACAAAAATTAGATGAATTGGTTATCACTTTTGAGACAAAAAGTCCCACTTGTTAATGAGATGGGTGGACTCTTTATAAGGCTTAGGCAATCCTCCTCCCTTTGAACTAGATTTTGGGGTGTGAGTTAGGCCCAAGACCTAATTTCATCATGGTATCAGAGCAGAGCCCGTCTCACCCAATGTTGGGCCCCCGAAAAAAATAGACAAAAGTCTCACATTAGTGGTTAATGAGATGGGTGGACTCCTTATAAGGATTAGGCAATCCTCCTCCCTTTGAGCTAGCTTTTGGGGTGTGAGTTAGGCCCAAGACCTAATTTCATCATGGTATCAGAGCAGAGCCCGTCTCACCCAATGTTGGGCCCCCGAAAAAAATAGACAAAAGTCTCACATTAGTGGTTAATGAAATGGGTGGACTCCTTATGAGGATTAGGCAATCCTCCTCCCTTTGAGCTAGCTTTTGGGGTGTGAGTTAAGCCCAAGACCTAATTTCATCAATCACATTGTACATATAATGAATGATTAAAAATATTTCATATTTGAACTTTTTTCACATATTTTATCATAATATTTATTTGGTGATATAATTGTCTTCTTAATATTGATCGATCTTTTTATAAAATTATTAAGAATCACTTTTCTATCTTTTCGAAGGTGAAAAGTATAGAATTTGATAATTTTGTAGGTAGAATATACTCCCTTTCAAAACTTTCTACATGACCGTTTTCTAAAATGAATGTAAGTTTAAATAAGTTAGGCCATTCAAAAACTTACATCACAAGAGTAGAAATAAAAAAGATTTAGACATAAATTGCTTTTTTGAGGCCAAATGATCACTACTACTCATTGATATTGATACTTTGTTATTTTGAAATCTATAGAAGGAGAAAAATATATTTAAAACAATAGAAAAACAAATTTTTTGACCAGTTCTAAAAATTTGTTCTTCCTTATGCTGCGGTTCTCAACTAGCAGCATTTCGCTTCGTATATGCAATGTTACAACTTCTTCTGCAATACATATGTTTACTTGTTGCATTATGAGAATATAAGTAAATTAAATATTACATTCTGAAATCATGTAAAAAGATATTCTCAAACATGAAAAGATAGAAAATGAGTTTCTAAAGTTGATAGCAAGTTTAATCATGTTTTTTCAACCCACTTATCTCTGAAAAAATTCTAAAGTTTCTTGCCAAAATTTCTTGCAAAGCTTTAATTATCAAGGAATTTTTGGCAGAATGAAATCCAACATGTTGATACTATTTTGTGCTCTCTCTTTTGTTGCTTTACGTTTTGTTTTTTATTTTTAAAATCTGTTTTTTGGCAGTAAATGTATTAAGCTAGCATATTTAACTATTATAGGTTACTGAATTCAAATTCGACAAAAAGTATACTGATGTCTTAGTAATTCACTATAGAAAGGAATGTATGAACAGAATTATGACATGCACAAACTTGCCTGTTTGGAAGACATAGAGGAGGCACATATGGTTTGTTGAATTGTAGCAAGGAAAGTTACCTTTGCTTTCATGTCATATTATTGTACTGGTACTGTTGAATTGCTCTTGTTGTGGCAAATAATGTTACCTCAATCATATAGAGGAGAGACCTATTATCCATCGAGTTTATTTTAACTCTAGTTTCATTGAAAAAGAATCTAGTGCTTGTTTTGAAATTTGTTGGAAGAAAAGAGATAAGCCCAATCTTTTGATATGAGAGATTCTTTTTATAGACAAATAGCTAGACTTCTAATTGCGTGTTCCTTTGAAGAGATCAATGAAAGAGTTACTTGTAAAATTGAAGTTGTAAAATAATGTTAAACCATAAGTAATTACAAAGACATTTGAAAGAGAAGTACAGAACTAAGTACAAAATTCGATAAATATACATCAATACTAACCTTTCCAGTGTCAACGTCACGCATAATGAAATTGAAGACTTGTTCATTGTTGCCACCACTCAAGGCATTGCACAGATCCTCGATTTCTATGTATTACAAAAAATAAGGGAAAAAACTTTGTGCAGGTGTTCATCATTTGTCTTCGTTCAAATATAATAGACATAAGCTAGGTTAAAATTATCTCCCTAAAAATCAGCCTGTAAGAGCGAAGTAAAAATTCAAGAAAGAAACGATTATAATAATATTTATATGTATTTGTTACTCATTTTGGGAAACTACATAGCTAATTAAATACTCCTCTTAGAACTACAA
The DNA here is from genome assembly GCA_026153255.1 of Solanum medicagineum. Classification (NCBI taxonomy): domain Eukaryota; kingdom Viridiplantae; phylum Streptophyta; class Magnoliopsida; order Solanales; family Solanaceae; genus Solanum; species Solanum medicagineum. The sequence continues at coordinate 4,517 of JAPFFP010035369.1, read as the reverse complement.
TGACATGAAAATGAAGTGATGATGCAAATGCATCAAGGAAAAGAAAGCTTCAAAGACATGTTGCTAAACTTTTATATGTACTAACAAATTAAATAAGTTGCGAAGTAATATTAATTTGATATTGAGATTTTAAAATCGAAAAGATGTTAAATAATAGGTACAATCCTGAAAAGTCCCTATTGTGAGGCAAGTTATAAGTAAATTGGAAAAATGCATTTGATGGAGAATCAGATTTGATGTATAAGGTGAATTTGATATAACTAGTACAGCGAAATCATCAAGGAATAAGGCCATACCATTTCTTAAGAAATCAAGCAATAACCAAATGAGTCCTTTATTATTTCAGGTAACTTTTATACATAACGTGTAATCTTATAAGTAAGGTTTAGAGTGATAGAGATATCATCAGAAAATATTATTGCATGTTTAGTGATCAGTGTAATTAACAATCCTCGATTTGCCCTTAAAAGCACAAACTGATGTCTATTTCTAACAATAGCATCAACATGATCTAAATTTAAATACTCTTGGCTTACATAATAAAAATAATAGATTCATTCTGACATCTGAGTGAGTAATACCACAATTTAAACACCCATGCCATTTTTTTATTGGATCAAAATAAGTTTGATAAGAAACTGATACTAAAACTTTGAAGTAGAACAATACCGAACATAAATCAAGATGGGGGAGTTCGTTGACATTCTCAACATCTGATTTGAAACTAGAGAAGATATTTGCAATAATGAAACACAAGTTAGTTAAACCTATATAACAAATCCAAAGGTGATCCGGTAAGAATAGACCCTTTGGATATATATGATAATGCAACAATTAAATGTCCAAGTCAAATTCAGTTCAAGACAGTTAAGGCAGAAGCGAGAAGGCTCCGGCACCGGAGGTCTGGCAGCTCTCCGTTGATGTAAAGTGGCGTTTCTTGTTTTTAAAAAGGATCTCTTTTATATATGATTTGTTCTAGTTTTACTTGTTTGTTCATATGTAGCATATTTGATATATTTTTTGGTTTAAAAGTAGGGTGACATCATTTTGCTACTTATCAAATCCTTTTAAAATCTCTTTTCTAATTATGTGATATGTTACTGTTTATGTTTACGTGTTTTAATCAAAGTCAAGTGGAGAATGTTCTAATTTCAACTTAAATTTTGCTACTTTTAATGAATTCATTTTTTTTAACATCTATATATTCTCTATAGGGAAAAAAATGACTCCGCTAGAAAGACGGTTATTTGAAAAATAACTATATAATTGCATGAACTTAAAAATAAACAATCATAATTAGGTTAAATAAAGGGAAACAAACTTTATATTTATATCCAGGAGCAAAATTTTGACAACTATTACTAACTACAACGTTTCAAAATTTTGACAAAACTATTCAGTACAAATATATCTAATTCTATTTTACTAATTGATTATTAATACAATTAAAGTAAAATATTGGGTAAAGGTTAAATTTGAGAATTAAATAAAATAGAGATATAGGTCTAAAAGAGTGCTATTAGGCGGAGGATCCTCCTTTATATATAAAATTCGCGTCTCTCCACTCTCTGCCCGCTCGCCTCTCTCCTCCCTCTCTCGATCTCGTTTGTTAGATATACAATTACATATGCATATTAGTTATACACATACAATTATTTGATAGATATATGCATACAACTTGACAAATATACATATATAATTCGCCTCTCTCCTCCCCTCCAGGTTATATAGCCAAAGTTATACCATGTAATTATGTAAAATATAGTTATTTGACCATATTAAGTTTCAAGCCTAAGCTATTTATAAAAGTTCTCCTAAATTAAACCATAGACAAGTCAATACATGCAGCTATTATGAAATATCTAATATCCTCGTATGATATTGTATTGCCATTTAAGCGATCATGTTGAAACACTCTTTCTATTATTTAGATAGAAGAACTTAGAGAAGTCTTTTTGTTCCAATTTAGTTGATTGATTTAACTTGACGTGTAATGTAGGAAGATGGAGAAATTTTTAGATCTTGTGATCTTAAATTAAGGAAAGATACATATAATATATCGAAATGACTTTTAATCTTGTGATTTTTTAGACTTGTCGTGTAAAAATTTAAGGATTGCTTAATTTGTGTTTTGCTTCTGGGTATTGTTTTACTTTATGAAATCTTACAAGTGTGTTTACATACATTTTTTTTTTGGTTAAAAAGATATATTATATCATTAGTTAATATGTATCATTACAAGTTACTGTAAGTGCAGGTGCACTGGTAGAGTTTTGTCCCTTGGGAGCAGAGTAATTAAAAGTACTTATATCATTTACATAGTTTGGCCTACTAATGGCCGTATGACTTTTAAGTCTAACAAAAAGTTTTCCATCCTTGTCAGCAGCCAGCTTCCGTTGTATAAACGATGGCGAGTCCTCCATAATATTTAGAGGCTTCAGTATATACATATTTGCTCCCTCTCTTGCCAGTGCATCTGCAACGCTGTTAGTTTCACGATAGCTGTGACTAATTGGGGGGTTCCCAATCTGGTGAAGAAGATCCCTATAATCAACCAACCTGTTAGTGTATTTAGAATCAATATCCCCGTATATCAGGAATATGATAACCTGGCAATCAACGTTTATTTCTAAGGGTTTTAGATTTCGTGAAAAGGCTATTTTTAAACCCTAAATCAGAGCTAGTAGTTCTGCTTTTATAATGTCCGATTCCAAAGTATTTCCTGTGTATCCCAGTATCCATTCGCCTTTGGAATCTCTAAATACACCCCCTATTCCTCCCAACTTTGTGGTGCTGGTATATGAACCATCCGTATTCAATTTGTATCCTAGTGTTGGGGGGATCCATTTCACGTATTCCATCTTAGTTTTCTTAAGTTTGCTAGTGTTACCTCCTAGTGTCTTGTATTCCATTGCATGGACATATGGGGACTGTGTTAAAAGTAGTTTGGCACCAGACCTAAAGGCATACTCATTTCTCACTAGCCAAATGTTCCAGATGTAAAAAGGAAAGACTTCCTTCCGTTGAAGGTTTTTATTACCTGTAAACAGAAGGTTTGCCAATTGGTATAGCCACTTTGGATCTCCAAAATTAACAATTTGATTGATTTTGTAAATAATTCCCAGATGTTTCTAAAGATTTCTAGTCTTGGTGCACTCGAGAAAGATATGCCTACATGTTTCTATTTCATTACAGTGGGCACAGTTGGGATTGATATCTAGTCCTATATTTTTAAGATGTGATTTTGTGGGAAGCCTACCATGTTGACATAGCCAAATAAAGTGTTTTTATTTTATTTGGGCATCTGAGCTTCCATATCCAAGAGAGTTCTTTGATCGTGTCCGTATTCAATCTATGATTTGTTATAGCATTTTATGCAGATTTTACAGTGAACAATCTGTGTCATTATATCTTCACACAATTTTATCTTTAGTTTGGGGATTAAAAGGTACATATATACTCCTAATGAGATTTGTTATATTGTTTGGAAGGGGAAAAGACAGCTTCCACAGGTCCCACTGCCCCTCTTGCCTTATGTCTTTAATAATCATTTTAATTTCTTCTTTATTTGGGGGTCCCAATATTTGGCTTCTAAGTGTTTGATGATTTCGGAACCATGGTTCCTCTAGAAGGTTTATTAAATTGCCATCTCCTACTGTCCATTCTAGTCCTTTTCGACAGATGTCCCATCCTTCTATTAAATATTTCCAAAGGCTACTATAATTGACTTTAGCAATTGTAGTATATTTTAGGCCTCCTTTAGAGTATTTTGCAAGAAACATTGAAGTCAAAAGAAGATTGAAGATTGTCAATAATGAATTGGAAATCCTTTAGGGTCGTTTTTGAGTGAATAACCGGGAAACCTAGGTATCTTCCAACAGATTTTGAGGACTTGATTTTGAGCTATTTGGTTATCAAATCCTTAAGATCGTGAGGACAACTATTGGAGAATATAAAGCGAGACTTGTCTTTGTTTATTTTATGTCCTAAATTGTGGCAAAAGGTTTGGAGAGTGTTAGTAATTGTTTTGCAGTTTTCTAGATTTACGTGGGCCAATAATATTATATCTGTCATGACCCAACCCAGGGACCGTGATTAGTGTCGATTGGGCACCCAGACAAAGACTAAACCGGATTTTCCACTATAATAGCTACAGAATCTATCGAAATTTCGGCAGAGTTTCCTCTGTCTTACTGACTAACCAAACCTGCAAACAGCAACCCTAGCATACAACAAATATCCATAGACATATATATGTGGGCCGACAAGGTCACCGCTGCGGTAGAACGCCCAACAACTGTATCGTATATACGTAGTAATACCACATGCAATATCCCATACCCACATGTATCCATAGACCTCTATACATACTAACTGAATCATAGGACGGGAAAGGGCCCCGTCATACCCTCGAATATACATAAATGCAAGATACAGAATATAAGTGTACATGTATATACCAAAAGTCTGCTCCTGAGGCAAAGGGAGCACTTCAACGGTAGGCAGAGATCCTAAGA
>JAPFFP010035290.1:0-15352 GCA_026153255.1 Solanum medicagineum | reverse complement strand
GAGGATATGTTAAGGGCTTATGTGTTGTAGTTCAAAGGAAACCGAGATGACCATCTTCCTCTTATTGAGTTTGCTTATAATAATAGTTTTAATCCTTAGCATTGATATGGCACCATTTGAGGCTTTTTATGGTAGAAGATGTAGGTATCCGGTAGGGTGGTTTGATTTCAGAGAGATGGCTTTGGTTGGCCAGGATTTGGTGTTGCAGTCTATGGAGAAGGTGAAGTTGATTAGAGAAAGGTTGAAGATGGCCCAAAGTCGCCAAAATCCTATTTGGATGTTAAGAAGAGGGAACTTGAGTTTCACGTTGGGGATTGGGCGTATGTAAAGGTTTCACCAATGAAGGTTGTGAAGCGTTTTGGTAAGAAGGGTAGCTAAGTCCCCGGTATGTAGGCCATTATGAGGTTGTGGAGCGAATTGGAAATGTGGCTTATAGGTTGGAGTTGCCTCCAGATTTTGTGCTCTATTCACCTGGTCTTCCATGCTTCTATGTTGAGAAAATTACTTGGTCATCCTAGCATCATTGTGCCCTTAGAAGATGTTGAGGTTAAGGAGGTCCTTTGAGGATGTTCCAGTAGAGATTTTTGATAGACAAGTAAAGCGGCTGCATAATAAGGATGTGGCTTTGGTTAAGGTGCTTTGGAGGAATCAACATGTGGAGAGTCCTACATGAGAGGCGGAGTTGGACATAATGAAGTGATACCCTTTCTTTTCAAATCTACTCAAGCCTAAGGTATTAGGTTTTTCCTTCTCCAAGTGGTCCTAGTCCTTTCATTCTTGAGTCTCATAGCATGACATGCTTACATGTGCATTAAAATAATTTTTATGATGTTATTAAATGATTTGAATATGTTTCGGCATGCGTTTTAATGACATTATGATTTCATATGATGAACTATGCATTGTATCTTGTGTTTGGAAGTTTTGTGATTTAAGTGAAGCCTTTCAAGCCTTATTCATGCACTTTTGGGGAAGAATATTCCCAAGGGGGAGATGATGTAATGACCCAAACATTGTACGACTTAATCGGAGCTTGAAAATGTCATTTTTGGCAAAATTTGGACCAAGTGTCACCTCAAGGGAGACTACACGGTCTGTGTGAGGTTACACCGCCTGTGTGGCCTCCAGTGGTGTTACACTTGGTCTTATTTTTGGGTGCGTGGCCTTGGCATGGAGTTTCAGGCTATCTCACATCACACTTGGACCCTACACGGGCCATGTGACACTTCAGTGAGCGTGTGGAGGGCCGTGTGATGGCCTTGAGCTTGGAACACCAATGTTTGAAGCAAAGTAGTGAGACACGACCACCTTCACGAGCCATGTGAAGGTTCACGGACCGTATGGCTTCCAGAATGAAAATTTGTCTAAGCATAAAATCACCGTCTCATAACGGTCATGAAATTTTTCCAAGTGTGGGGATACGGGCACTTATACGACCCGTGTAACTTAACACGGGCCGTGTCGCCCTTCCTATGGGTTTTGCCTAAATTTTTCTAAGTGTTAGGTTATGGTTCCAAACTTTCATCAAGAGAAGAATTCTGTCTAAGTGAGGGTATATAGGCTAGTACACGGACCGTGTAGTGCCACCCGACCCGTGTAGCCTTCCTTGACATGGTGACAGTCAATTTTTCTACTCGTTTCGTTAATGGTATTTTTGTAAATTTAGTTTATCCTAATGGTCTTTTGGGACTCTCTATGCTATCTAAAGACTTCCTAATGACCTAAACTCTATTCTTAGAATTCAAAATTCACTTCTCACATTTTAAACTCTCTCAAACTTCTCTTAAGAACTCTTGTGGAATTCAAATTTGGGAATTAAGACAAACTCAACTCTTCTTCAAATTTCTATTGGAACTTCTTCATTGGGTCAGGGTATGAGGATTTAATCCTTTGTTCCTTTCAATCAAGGAGACCCAAACTATTTTCAAGTAATTTTCATGAATTCTTAGTCTACTTTAAATTGGGGTTTTAAATATTGTGATTCCTTTAATTCAAATAATGTATGGGCTATATTTATTAACTTATTTTTAGTTGATTTAAGCTATATTATGATGACTTACATTGTATTTATGAAGATATAAATGTATGCATGTCCCTTTTTAAGCTTATTTTGAGCATGGGTAGTCTATATTGTGTTTTAAATAGAAATTTTCTCATGTTTTCACTTGAATCTATTAATGTATTGTTGAATTTAGTTTGAATCTATATTACCCATGCAATTCTCATCTCATCCATAACATATGCGTTCATGAACAATGGATTTTTATGAAAATTATGAAGTGGGTTAAGCCCAATTGTGTTCATGTATATGATTTTATAAGATTATAGTTATGACAAGAATGTGATCACATATATGTTTATTGATTATGGCTCTTTGAGCATTTTGGGTGTTTGTACTATTTTGTATATATGAATTAGCTATTCCTATGTGTGAGTATTATGAATTGTGATTTATGTTTTGGCCTTTGAGCCTAAATATGAACTTTTGTGGATGATGCCTAGCCTTAAAGCCTAAGATTTGTATTTGAAATGATTTGATAAAACTTACTCCTCTTTGGAAGAATGTATATGTATATTTATAAGTATTCTTGTGGGATGACGACTTAGAACAAATGGATTAGGTGTTCTCTCTCTTTCCTTGAACTATGTGCCTTACATAGGTTATGAGAATCCTATCTGAAATGGGGGTGCCTGTAATGAAGGTTGCTTCATACGAAAAGGGGGTGCTCGTAAGGTGAAGTATAATATGATATGATATTATGTGAAAATCCTCTCCGAAATGGGGGTGCTCGTAACGAAGGTTGCTTCATACGAATGGGGGTGCCCGTAAGGTGAAGTACATTTTACCTTTGGCAAGTAGACCATCTCTTTACCATATGAGGGGTTCTCATCGGGATTCCAAGTTATAGCTCGCTTGGTCTTACTCATATCGGTTGAGGTCTCATCCCTATTATATATGAGCATTGCATTTCATGCATCATTGGTTTCATGGCATATCGTATAGTACTTTTCTTTGGATATATGATCTTCTCTATAATAAGTGTTGTTGTCATCTAACGTTGAAGTGCAGGTTTGGTAAGTCATATGCATTGCATCCTGCATACTTAGTACATTCAAAGTACTAACGCATACTCTTGCCTACATGATCTCACCATGTAAGGACCGAGGATTTCGATCACCCACCGTACAACGCCTAGCTCAGATCTCAAGTTTTTGCTTGTTGTGGTGAGTCCTACCTTCCAACGACAAACCACCATCTTCTACCTATGATGGTTTTTATCTATTTTACTTACTTCGAGGGTAAGCCCAGGGTATGTCTTGGACCCCGACCTATCTTATTAGTAGAGGCATTGTTGCACACCTTGTAAACTCCTTTACGTTTACATGCTAACTGTTATGATTGGAGATTATGTTATGGCTTGATTACCTATTGGATATCGTTATATTATTTGGCTATGAGTCTTATCACTTGATTACATGTTATGATCTGGAAGATCCTGAGTCTCGAATTGCCCCCATAGCGTGAGTCATACTTTCCCGCCCCTTAGTCTTTATGTGCTACGTGTTATGTGAATCCATTTTAATTCCTTTCCCCTATGATATTCCCATAGCTTGAGTCCTACTTTCCTATCCCTTAGAATTATGTACTTACTATTTGAATATGCTTCCGGACTGATGATATGAATTTGGATACTTTGAGGCTTTTTTGGGGACTATCGTGTTTCCATTTGCCATGCCACTCCTAGACCCTTGGTCCAAGTCGTGACAGAGATTGTATCAGAGCATTAGGTTTGTAAATGATCCTCGGAGTCTAACATGTCGCGTCAAGCAGAGTCCTATTAATGGGTGTGATGTGCATTATGCCTTATGAGCAGGAGGCTATGACGACGTTCTAGGAATTGTCTCACTTCTTCATATCTTATGTCGTGCTATAAATTGTATGTTTAGTTCTTGATCTTGATTGTGTCCTTTCTCCAATACAGAAGATGCCTCAAGGGAGAGCTCCGAAGATGACCGTTTGATGAGTTTCGTCGGCCAAAACAGCAATCTAGGGGTCCCATTGTCGAACTGTCCAGTGGTACACCGAATGAGGAACTTGGTTCGCCCTTTTTGAATTATTCTAAGCTTTCTCAGAGCATTTCGACGATCTAAATATGCTATTGCCGAATTATTTGGTGGATCACCAAAATTTACCGATTCAGCAAGCTTTAGTAAAATGATCATAACATTTTACTCTGAACTCGTATTAAGGCGAAATAGGATGCATTGTAAAGATGACTCACATATCTATAATTTGATGTATTATGAGTCACCTAACTCATTGTGTGCTTAGAGATATGATTATTTGAAGTTGAATCTTCTATGAACTCAGACTGAAACGTAGCCGATTGAAATATTTTGAACTTTTCTTGACCTTGGGTTGATAAAAACTTGGACCTTTGCCTCCGTAAGCTCAATTGCTAAGATCTGGTCCAAGAAAGCACACTTGAACTCTTTCCATCTGTTGGACCCATGCAAATTCACTTGTTCACAATAGTCTCATCTATTTAGAATAGGCATGGTGACCTTATGACCTCAGCCCACATACAACACACTTTAAATGCTTAGGAAAACACGTTAACCTACCTTTACAACCTTGAAGTTATTGGATCACCCAATTTCGTGGAATTTCACATTGAAACTCAATCGGTAAGGAAAGTTATCTCAACTTTGTTTTAAAGGATTTTTGCGACCTTAATTCATCTCAAATCTATCATCCTACTATAGAATAAGCTTTAATACCTATATTCAAGATTAAAGTAACTCGGTATGATCCCATACTCATAGAATAGAAGTTAGAATCTTTGCTTAGGAATTTCCTAGGTGTTATATATAGGACTCCAAGTGCAACTATGAACTAGCCAATGGTCGCCTGCACCTTTGGTGTAACTGCAATGGATGCTGGGGGAACTGGTGCCTCTTGCTGCGGCAGAGCTAGGGCACTCGATCTCTACTCGGTGGGCTCCGAAGGCTGCTCCCTAGTAGAAACTGATGGTGCCACCCTACCCTAATTTTAGCCTCATCCTCCGTGCCATATCTATGAAAAGTGGTTGAAGTGAATTTGCAATAATCAAATGACTATCGATAATATAGCACAATAAGAATCAACAATATAGGAAATTTCCTAAACATCCCATAGTCTCTTAAAGATAAGCCACAGACGTTTCCACACCCACCCATAGGACTCTACTAGATGGTAGTTCTATACAACTGAGACCAGTGAACCTTAGGCTTTAATGCTAACTTATCACAACCCAGTCTCGGTCATGATGGTGCATGTTAGATCCCACCTATAGGAAAGTTAATTACCCAACCCCAGCGCACCTGTACTAGCTCTCTAGTCACAAACATGATATATGTCGCGATATAAATAACCACAACCTACCCAGAACCTGGAAGTCAACTACACAAAGCTACAAAGACAAGTACATACACACACACTCACACATACATATATAATGATCATAATATAAATAGCCAGGATTGATCCTACAAACACAAGCCACTACTGTATAAGTCCACTGTCTGGATACAAAGATGGCCAACAAAAAGGAAGGAGATTGGAAAGTAGCCAGAGTGGCCAGTGCTTACCAAAAGTTGAACACTCACGAATCCCCCAAAACTCAGCGCCCACGACTAGAACCTAGGCTTGCACAATGGGATATTGCAAAAAGTAGGGGTGAATACCAAAATAAGGCACCCAGTAGGCATCATTGGCTAACTCAGTGAAATAATATACATATAGAAGCTAAAAATAGATATTACAACAAATCTAGTAAATCCGACCCCAACCGAACCGACCAACGTGAAGTACGATCATACCAAATGATAAGGACAGAGTAGGCACACCCTGTAACTCTCACTGAACTGAATCATCATGGAACCTAACTCTTAATTTCAGATGGTCCAGGGTCAAGCTATACATAGGTTTTAGGCCCAATGATCTAAGCCTGAACACGCTCGAGCCCCCATAAGCCCAGAGGGTACATCATGCATAATAAGGGTGTGGATAGGTCTGTGGATCCTCGAGTAATCAACCGAGTCCTTGAACCCAAGTGCCCATCAAGTTGGTCCTCGACCTTAAGTATCACATCATGACGGAACATGACACTCCATCTTGTGTCAAAACCTGACACCCGATCCAAGTACGTACATAGATAACGGTGAGACTAATCCCTCTCGGGATAAAGAATCCCCTGACATAATCAAAAGGGTCCCTATCCCAAAATGTCAATCAATGGGGTCCTAAAACCAAAGTGTAGTCAATTGGGTTCAGGACCTAACATATTAGAAGTTGCTCGGAGCCTTTTAGAATCAGCATCCACGCCTCGGACACTCAGATATGGTCACCAGAGACTACAAACCATAGGGAGCGTCACCAGGCCTCAGATCCTCGGGCATAGCCATTGAAGACTACAGACTGTAGGCAATGTCATCTAGGTCTCGGAGCATAGGACTAGTTAGCCCCTCCCCAGACTATTTGGATTCAAATCTCTAAAGTCATACTACTCCTTAAGACAAGAATCCTACCCCTCCACCCTCACATAACCATCACTTCCCTCAGAAAAAGATAGATAACCCCATCCTCAGGTACGATGAAACCAGCACACAATAACCAACAACAATATACAAAAGTATATACATGTGTATATGTCACCAACCAGTATGAAAATAGACCTAACAGGGCCAAGTACACCATAATCTAACCAACCACAGGTAAAGAGAGTAAGACATGGGAAACTCTAGCTCCATCACAAGTATCTACACAAGAAGCAGGTCACAACATGGCATATAATCCACAAACAACCTCACAGACAACATATATCAGTAGCATCAGGCAACATACTCACATAGACAAAAGTCAGGCAATAATACGTACCTGAACTATGGCATCACCCCATGTACAGTCCTTACCAATTCTTGTAGTCAATAATACCAACCAATATTGAACTATAGCTAATATAGCTACCAACATAGGGGTAAAACCCCACCACATCAACTCAGCGTGCATATACCCCAACTCAGTCTAAGGTTTAGCGAAAACCTAGCCAACTTAGAAGCCAATGTCTGGCATCTTGAATCACTCTAGCCAAGCTTTTCTACTTTGAATCAGTTCCCTACATTGCTCAACTGTCAAAATACAATTCACAAGGTTACCATTGTCATATTGGCTGTAACATCTTCAAAAACTGGTGAAATTATTTATTAGTGCCTAAAATAGGGAAAATTAGTGCCCATGCCTGAAATACCAAACAAACTCTCATAAAATGATCCTCGTGTCACCCCGAGTCTACAGAAAAAATTTTAGCGCAAAACGAACACTAGAAGGCCAAGAAATGGCTCAAAAATAAAGTTAAATTCTTTATGGGGAAAACATGAAAACAACTAAATTTATCAGGATTTGAGCATATTACGATCTTCCCCTCGATGGGTAGAACAACTTAGATTCATATTTTACTTAATTCCGTCAAGAATCGACTAAGATATTGAAATGTAAGTTTTCACGCATTTCAAGAACATAATTAGTTAAAGTATTTTTACCTCAAAATATGCGGTGAAATTTGAACCCAATACCACCAAAATGTTGCTTGTAAAAATCCAAGTCACGTAGGCTTTGGAATCATTGAAAATGGAGTTGTATCACAAATGTTACGACATCGGGAACCCAGAACCTCCAAGCCTAAAATTGGTCATTTCAGAACTGATAGAACCGTCAGAATCCTATTCCAAGGCCGTTTGCTAGGGTTTTATCAAAAATCTCATTTTACTATTGTAACTTCTCGTTAACTCGCAAACTCAACCAATTCACAACCTATTCAACCCATAACCATTATAACAGCCCCAGTATATCATAAAAGTTCTGAGGTTACTATAAATAAGCTCAAGTTAGTAGAAATATCACAGAAATAGAGAAATGACCCAGAGAGTCATTACAACCTCATAGTGCATTGAGAGGACCTTTTCTTAGTATAGGAGGATCAGGAAGGAGGCATCTCTTGTGCACTAGTTATCATGCCCACGCGATATACATTGGGTAGCCAAGTGCAGAGTAGATAACGATTGAAAGCATATAAGTAGTAAATCCACTCAAAGATGAATGCTCCTGAGGAGGAACTAGCTTTAATAAACTATTCGTAATAATCTGATTTTTGGCAAGGTATAATTGAAGGCTCCATGCACGCTCGAAGGTGCAAAACATTTATTTCGAAACTATTTCAAGCAAATGGAACCTGAAAGCAGACAACTAATGTGTTCCACTTACTATATAGGTTTCTGCGGTCAGTCCATGACTGTTGGATTCCAAAGACATCCATTTAATTTATAAATGATAGTTCCATCAAAAAAGCATATTCTTAAGTTGAATTTGAGAAAAGCATAAAACATAGGAAAGTCCCAAGTTAAATTTTAAAAAAAAAATGAAGACTATAAACTCATATCCTAAATACTGAACCTTCAACCTAAAATTGTTTTAATAGTTAATTTATATTTTAAAATATATAATATCTGAATCAGTCATTACATTGGTAATACAAAAAGTAACACATGAATTACAAGATAGGATGTGTTCATAAGGATGTAACATGTTTTCCATGAAAAATATTTTCTAGAATGATAAATGAATTTCTTATATATTTCATGTGATCATAAAAATACATGATTGGGTTATTTTTCATTTGGGTTAGGTGTGGAAGAATAGAAACAAATGGGTGAGGTAATTACAGTCATGTGGAATTTATGGAATTTAAGAAAATAACTATAGATTTATTTCTTAAAAAATTTATAAACTAGATTTGTTAATGCACATGCTACATATGAACCATTTGTTAGATGATAGGTTATGTGTGCACCATTATTTTGTGAGGGATATATCCATTCTACATCACAAAGTTTAGGGCAAATTCTAGGGTTAGGACTAGCATAAATGAACTGTAAACACTTCAGCTATCATAATTAACATATCCTAATTAGTTGGGTTGATTATTGCCATCTTAGTCCAAACCTCCTTTGAAGTTGAAATTTAATGGACCAATTCCAAATCTTCCTATCTCTATTACATCAATAGAAGAAAAGACACTCTAGTGGGTTGGGAAAAAGAGGGGTAGGGTGGGGGGAGGGGAGAGAATTTATTGTCTAGCATTGTCCTCTATGATGGATTAGCTAGGGGACTTGAGAATAAGTAGTTTACGCTATCGCAAATGGAAGTTGTTGAGTAGGTTGTCTCTTATTTATAGTGATAGCTACTCTCTGGAGTATTTTCTTCTATGCTTTCATTGAGGTCTTGTAGCCTGCAGATGAAACATAAACCAAAGATAAATTGGAGAGCAAAGTTGATTATATAAAATCAAATATAAGAATGGCAAAGCTATAGAAAAAACTTCCACAAACTTAGATTAGGAAAATACAAAAGAAAATTTCCTCGCAGAACAAAACTCGTATACTTACAAAAATAGTCTTAAGGAGCATGCACTGCACATTTGTTACTTATTATTTTCTATAGATTAAAAAGTAGAGTAATTGAATAGGAAATACTAAAATTAACAATTGTAATTTTACCATTTATAATTTGTTCTATGAATAATATGAAATGTACTACAAAGGACATAAAATAGATGATATACTTGAGTTGAATTGTGCAATTTTCTTTATTTGATGTCCTTTGATTAGCATCTATCTTTATTTATAATGCAATTTTCTTTATTGATGTCCTTTGATTAGCATCTATCCTTGTCAAATTTTTATAGGGCTAAAAGATTTGTTTAAATTTTTTAACTCTTTTAGTATTTATGCTTTGTAGCATGGGATACACATGTGTTGCACGTTTTTGAGAACTAGTGCTATATAAAAGCATGAAAGTCCTTAAAATGTTTGTTGAAATAGGAAGTTATGCATCTATTTTCGATATTCTAAAGGATTACTAGACACAACACAAAATTTCTCCACCCAAATTGAATGAAAAGATGACAAGACACGAAACATATTGATAAAGTATATATCCATCTATATTGAATTAGGAATCTGAAATGATAAAATCATTTTTGAATAAACAAAAAAAAACATCTCCAATAAAAGATCGTTAAGAAAATCAAAGAGAAGAGAATACATTTTCTGATGGAACATTGAGAGGTCCTTTTCCTATTATTAGAGAACCGAGAAGGATGAACCTCTACAATACTAGTTATAGTGCCACTACAAATGTTGGGTAGCCAAGTGCGGAGCGGATGACCGCTGTGAGCATCTAAGCAGTAACTCCACTCCTAGATGAGTGCTCCTAAGGAGGTACTGGCTTTAATAAACTCTTCACAACAATCAGATTTTTGACAAGGTATAATTGAAGGCTTTATGCATGCTCAAAGGTGCAAAACATTTATTTCAAAACTATTTCAAGCAAATGCAACCTGAGAGCAGACAACTAGTGCATTATACTTATTGAGCAAATAGCTAATGCATTGTCATTTTGACACTTGGGGAAACTAAATCCCACATTGTTCCTCCTCCCAAAATAGGAGAATCCTAGTCTGCGGATCAATCAAAAACTCTGAATCCATCAACATCTAAGAATGATTGCGACTCTATGAGATATTTTCTTCCATGCCTTCGTCGAGGTCTATTAGTTGCATAAGACACATAAGTACAAGAATGTACGTGTTGAGTATATAAAAATTAAACATAAGGAAAATGTAACCAGGCTATTAACTTACAGACTAAGACACCTCAAACTAATTCCATTTACTGCTAAAACTTTTAGCATGCCTATTTAATTGAAAGAGAAAACACATTTCCATCATCAATTTACCTATTTATAAAAGAAATCAGGGAAATACAAAAGAAAAGTGCTAGACAGAACAAAACTCATGTACTTGAAAAATTAGGGAAGATGTACCTGATCTCCAAAATAACATGTGAACAAACTGAACAGATGAGTCCACTTTGTTCATCCAGATTAAGCTGGTGTCTCCTCATCTGACAGTTACTTACTTTTTCACTTTGCTTCAGCGAAACAGATTTGTAAAGCCAATCTGTGATCCGATATACACATCTCCAATTCAACAAAGAGATAGTTAATTTCCTTTTCCCATTCTTGTTTCTCTGGGGGTTGAGGTTCCTCATCTTCAAACTTGAAAATTAAAGGAAGTAATTCTTTGACGGGAACCAGTTCCTTTTCTTCTCAGGAGAAGTGTCATCAATGCTTTGTATGGAATCAACAACAAACTTCCAAAATTCACAATCTTGTAGAATATACTTCCGAGTCTTTTAAACAACAACATTCTCTTTAGACGAGGATTTATGGATTCAGGGGATGCCTATGTTGCAAGATTCTTGTTCAACGTTGCAACCAACCTAAGTATTCCAAAGGGGAATTCACAACTTTTGAAGGTGGGTGTGTAAAATGGGTGAGTGATGGGACTCACATGAGATGACCTTTCTTTGTGGATCTCCTAGTGGGGAGTCCTCCAATTGCTTTTGAGGGTGAAAAGCACAACAAAGGACCTATTCTTCTAAGTGATGAAACCCTAACAAGGACTATGAAGTTGATGGAAAGAAGATTCTAGAAGTCTAAATCCTCATCTAGGAGTACAAGAAGTCTAAATCCTCATCTAAAGAGAATGTTGTTGTTCAAATGGCTCGGATGAAGATTCTTCAAGATTCTGAATTTTGGAAGTTTGTTGTTGATTCCATACAAAACATTTAGGACACTTCTTCTGAAAAAAAGGAACAGGTTCCTATCAAATAACCACTTCCTTTATTATTCAAACATGAATATTAGGAACCTCAACCCCCAGAGAAAGAAGAATGGGAAAAGGAAATTGATGATTCTTTGTTGAATTGGAGATGTGCATCTTGGAATCACAGATTGGCTTTACAAATCCATCTGTTTCACTGAAGTAGAGTGAAAAAATAAGTGTGAGATGGAGAACCACCAGCTTAATCTAGATAAATAAATTGGACTCATCTGTTCAGTTTGCTCATGTGTGATTTTAGAAATCACGTACATCTTCCCTAATTTTCTAAGTATATTGGTTTTGTTCTGTCAAGCACTTTTCTTTTGTATTTCCCTCATTTCTTTTAGAGGCTAGGTTAATTGACGATCGAAGTGTGTTTTCTCATCCAATAAAACGGCATGCAAATATTTATATCAATAAATGGAATTAGTTTGAGGTTTCTTAGGCCATAAAGTAATTGCCTAGTTACATGTTCCTTATATTTGATTTTTTATAAACTCAACACTTAAATTCTTGAATTATGTGTCATTTGCAGGCTATCACTATGTACGATGGCATGGAAAAAAATATTTCAGAGTGTCACCATCACTCTTGGATGATGATGGCTTCAGAGTTTCTTATTCTTCCACAAATCAGGATTCTCCTATTTTGGGAGGAGGAACTGTGTGGGGTTTAGTTTCCCCAAGTGTCAAAGCAACAATGTACCACTAACAACTTAATCAAACACAAATTGAAAGTGACTAGAGAAATGGAAAGATACAGACAACAGAAAATTATAATTAATAAATAAGTAAACAAAACAATGGACACACTATTCAAAAGAAAACACAATTAACTCAAATGAAACTGCTAATCATGAACCTATATTTATAGAAGCATCAAAATAAACTCAACAAAGAGCAAATCATCTATGAGGTTGAAAACTTTACTGAAGTTTTAAAAATTTGGCTAAATCTATAAGCTACTGGAGCAACAATGGCATCAAATGGTGGTGGTTCGATGGAGCTCCTGATATTTGTTGGAGATGAGGGTTGCATCGAGTGTCTGCCGGTGGAGCGTGAAGTTGAGGGTAAGAAAGGAGAGAAAAATTAGGATTTTCCTAATTTAGAAATTATTCCTCCTAAAATTATCCATTATCATTCTAACCATAAACATAAAATGATTTTAGTAAAATCTAATGGGCTCAAAATAAGAGCCCAAAATCATGGGCTGATTAAATATCTATTTATGCAAAACTTTTAACCTGTGTAAAACAGTATTATTAGATTGAGCCAAAATTACTAAAATGAATTTGAAAAAATATGACCAATGATGTATAAAATATACAATTCAATACAAAATGATGATTTAATAAAACTAATTAATATTTTATATTTATTGGTTATGATAAAAATATTAAAAATAAAATCAATTAAAATTTAAACTAAAGTAATTAAAATCTAAATATTTTGAAAATAAGTGTTGACATCCTGAAGACGCAATGTCGCGGCAACTCGTAAGAAAAAATTAAATTAAAAGAATTTAAAAGAAAGTGTGTGTTTGATTTTAGGAAAATTATTTGATTTGGGAGGCGCCACCTAATTTAATGGATAATTAGGAAACTAATTAATTATTTATAAAAAAAATAGTCTATGAACCAAAATTCTAGGTAAGAATTCAACCCTCTTGAGCTTATGGAAGCAAAGTTGGTAGAGTTTATGAACTTGAAACAAGGTGTTATGAGTGTGAGGGAGTATGCCCTCAAATTTAATCAACTTTGAAAGTATGCTCCTCATTTGGTGGCTGATCCTAAATCTAGGATGAATAAGTTCGTGATGGGGGTCTCCAACTTGGTAAGTGAAGAATACAGGTCTGTCGTGCTAATTAGTGACAGGGGCTTGTCTCGGTTGATGACCTATGCTGAGCAAATGGACGAGGAGAAATTGAGGAAGAGAACGGGACATGAGGCTAAGAGGACCCGGTTTGAGGGTCAATTCCAAAAGGGTGCTAAATTTTGTCAAGGCCAAGGGCATCCTTATGCTACTAATAGGGGGTTTGCCAATGATTTCCCTAGGCTGCAAGGTGTTAGTGGGATGGCTCCTATTGATGTGTGCCCTAAATCTAGAAGGAGCCATGGAGGCCCATGTTTGAAGGGTTCTACCACATGCTATGAATGTGGGGAGCTTTGTCACAAGAAGGTAGATTGTCCAAGAAACCGTAGCACGGTCCGGGGTGCTAATGTGGTTCCATTAAGGAGAGGTGGTCCTCAAGGTGATGCCCCAAGGTACAATCGATTTTATGCTCCATATGGGACGCAAGGGGTTAGTGAGGTCCCCGATGTGGTTACTGATATGTTGAAAATCTTTGACTTTGATGTGTATGCTTTGATTAATCTAGGTGCCACTCTTTCCTTTGTTACCCCTCTTGTTGTTAAAAAGTTCCATGTTTCCCCAAGTTTTTGCATGAGTCATATGAAGTGTCTACTCCTATTGGTGCCTCTATTGTTGCTAGGGAAGTTTATAGGAGTTGTCCTATTTGCATTTTGCATAAGTTGTTCCCTAGTGATGTTGTTGAATTAGACATGGTAGATTTTGATGTCATACTTGGAATGGAGGTTGCATGCCTACTATGCTTCTATTGATTGTAGAACCCGTAGGGTCAAGTTTTAATTTCCTAATGAACCCGTCCTTGAGTAGGAAAGTCAAGATGTGGTGGTCAAGGGTAGATTCATTTTATGCATTAAAGCCTATAAATTGATTTCTAAGGGGTGTTTGTATCATCTAGTGAGGGTTAAGGATATGGAGTCCAAAGTCCCTTCCATTGAGTCGGTCCCCGTTGTAAATGAGTTTCTCGATGTTTTCCCAAATGACCTTCCCGGTCCCTCCCCAGAGGGAGATAGATTTTGGAAGAGATCTCCTTCCCGATAGTAAACCTATCTTCATACCCCCTTACCGTATGGTCCCTGCAAAGTTGAAGGAGTTAAAGGAACAATTTAAAGATTTGCTGGAAAAAGAATTTATTAGACCTAGTCACTCACCTTGGGGTGCTTTGATGTTGTTTGTGAAAAAGAAGGATGGGTCTCTTAGAATGTGTATTGACTACCGGCAAAACAATAGGGTCACTATAAAGAATAGGTATCATCTTCGAAGAATTGATGACTTATTTAACCAATTGCAAGGGGCTAGCTTCTACTCTAAGATTGATCTTCGGTCCGGGTATCATCAAGTGAGGATAAGGGAGTGTGATATTCCCAAGACGGCTTTCCGGACTAGATATAGGCATTATGAGCTTGTTGTGATGTCGTTTGGGTTGACTGGTGCACCGGCCAACTTCATGGACCTAATGAATAGGGTCTTCAAATCGTACCTTGATTCCTTTGTTGTGGTCTTTATTAGTGACATTTTGATCTACTCACATAGTAGGTAAAAGCATATGGGGCATTTGGGGGTTGGGTTGCAAAGATTGAGCGAGGAGAAGTTGTATGCCAAATATGATAAGTGAGAATTTTGGTTGAAGGAGGTTGCATTCTTGGTCCATGTGGTGTCGGGGGATGGTATAAAAGTGGATCCTAAGAAAACCGATGTGATTAGGAATTGGCCTAGACCATTGAC
>JAPFFP010035279.1:0-15352 GCA_026153255.1 Solanum medicagineum | reverse complement strand
GCCTCGGGAGGGTGCCCTTGGCGTGGCCGACACTTGAAGAACCATTGTTGATTCCATAAGAAAACCACCTGACCTCATTATCACATCGACTCAACAATGGAAGAAAGAACTCAGATTAAAATATATCATATGTATAAAACATAACTCTATTGCATTATAACTCCCAATGAAATAAGTTGGATACAAAATACTCGACAAATCTTCTAGTTAGTGTCTATGAAGCCTCTACTCAATAATTTAGATGGTGCCATGACAGCCATGAACACCTCAAAATCAAAGGAAATAAATTACTTAATAAAAAGAAAAATAGAAAGGCTCCTCTGAAGAGCAAGGAGGACTCACCAACTTTGGAAATGTACTGATCCAGACCTCAACGATACGCGGGCTGAAGTCCTCTATCACCTGTATTTGCATCATAAAATGATGCAGGCCCAAATGGACGTCAGTACATGGAGTATACTGGTATGTAAAATAACTCTAGAAAATAAGACTCAACTCACGCATATCGACTCAACAATTCATGCTCAACTCAGTACATGCAAGTTAAAGTAAATCATGTTTTTTTAAAAGTAAACTCTGTAGAAATAAACTTAGTTTAAAATTTCATGCTCAATCAATGTTGTTTAGGAGTTTCTCTTAATCAACACCCAATCTTATCACCTTTAGTTTGGTGATGCACAATAAAGGCGACAACATTGCCACTCCCGCCCTAAACTTATCACGGAAAAGGGCAATCAACATAACTCTCTCTTGGATCCATAGTAAATGTCCAACTTTAGAGACATGAGTCACCTGAATGGGTTGTACGACTATCTTGTGCTGGTAACATAGTTCTGTGGGTTAAAGTAGTTATTTACTTGCTCCCTGCTCGATGCTCGATACTCCTCCCAAGACTAAAATATGCTCAACTCGATCCTCAATACTCAATCAATCAACTCAATTCTCAACCTTATTAGGTTAGCTTAACTCAACTCAATTTCTCATCAACTCATTCCGTCAATGAAAACAATCAAATTCGACTCAAACTTAAATGGTCATTTAGGCTCATTAAGACACCTCCTCCTCCGTATGGATGCAGCAGGTTATGGCTTGGAAATTGACCGCCACCACTTCCAGCTTCACCAAGTGGCTCTACTTCTTATAGATCTCGAAAACCTCTATGTCCAAGAAGTAGCTTAGCATGCCAAGTTTATGTCGAAGGTGCGACTCCGATGAACAGACGAACCAAGCGAGCTCAATGCAAAGAACTCGAGTGAGGGGATCTGGTTACTTTGTATAATATATCTTGCGAGTAGGCAATGCTAATGGAAGACAAAAGTGTCTCAATTTGACTTATTATATAGTGCAAGTAAGATAATCATATGTAGTAATGTATGTGACTCAATGTGATATGTTTCTCATACTCAATCATACTCAAGTTACTCAACTCAGATACTCAATCTTAGCCTCAACTCTGTAACATACATAGGATTTCATAAAATCATGAAATTTAGGGTTCTTGCTATCAAGTATAAAATTTTACCTCAATATCATATGAAAACCATGCAATGCAGCAAGTACCTCATACATTATCAGGAAAGTTCATAATGAATAAAGAATTTCAGTAATAAGAAAATAGGGTTTTCCAAATCTCAACTCTTTTATAGATTTTGACTCGAGTAGATGAAAGGGATAAAGAGCCTTATATACCTGGGAAAAGAAGAAACAATCAAACTCTAATTGATCCTTATTTTAGGGTTAAGAATCTTGCTCGTCTTCCTCCTCTAATGCTCTCAAAGAACCCCTAAGGTAATGAAGAGTGGAAAAAATAGCTTAGGGTTATGTTTCAGGACTTAAATTAAGTCCAAAATATCCAAGGGCTAAATTAAAAAGGGTAGGATAGACAAATTTATCCTTCTTAAAACTGTCACCTTGGTCTACGAGACCCCATCTACGAGTTGTAGAGCATTCTACGGGTCATAGACAACCTCTCGTGAATGAGGGATCTGAAAATTTGAGTTACTAGAAATTCGTACGAAACCCTTCTCTATGATTCGTAAAATATTTTATGGGTCATAAATTCCTCTCGTAAAGCTAAAGGGTCCTGAAACTTGAGTTACTGGAATTTGTCACGAAACCTTCTCTATGAGTCGTAAAAGATTCTATGAGTCCACCTCTTGTATATAGACCTTAGACTTAGAAAATTTCACCAAGTCATCTGGGGTTTTACGAGACCCATTTTACGAGTCGTGGACCTATCTACGAGTTGTAAATGGTCCTCGTGAACCTTCTTCCACAGATTTTCTCAGTCTTCACCCAGCATCATTTGTGCATTCACTCCAAATTAGGAAGAATGAATTAGCGAGTGTTATAGCCTCACAAGTAGCGTCGTAGTTCATTCATGGCATGACGTAGTTCTTTCAATCCTCAAGTCACCCACAATTGATCTACCACCAATACCACTTGGAGGTCCTTTTACGACTTTAAAGTTTTGCAAATATTAAACATGATCTCATCTTCATTCACTTTGAACCTCAAGTCCCCTCTCTCAACATCCACATAGGCCCTTTAGATAGCCAAGAATGGACTAGTTAAGATAATGGGCACATCCACGTCTACCTCACATTCCAAGATTACAAAGTTAGCTGGTAAAATAAACTTGTCCACCTTCACTAAGACATCGTATTGAATTTCGACTGGCCTTTTCATGGGTCAATCAGCCATGAGCAAATGCATAGTTGTTGTTTAGGGGGTCTCCTTCTTCAGATATAGCTAATGGAATGAGATTTATGCTTGAACCTAAATCACATAGCGCCTTGTTGAACTTGCAAGCTCCAATGGTACAAGGAATTGTGAATGCACCAAGGTCCTCTTACTTGGCAACGAAATTCTTCGTCAAGAAAGCAGACTACAATTATGAGGCACGTTGATCGTCTCGCATAAGGTCCATTTCTTGGTCACCAACTCTTTCATAAACTTTGGATACCTTGAAATTTCTGTTATTGCCTCAACTAGTGGGACATTGCTAGACAGAGAATTGAATATATAAAGGAATTTTTGAAATTTGGTATCCTCCTCTTTTTTCTTCAATCTTTGAGGGAATAGATGGTCGATCTTAACTTGTCGAACTAGCCTTTAACTTCACATCTGACTTTACATTCTTAGAGGATGCCCTTTTAACATTCATTGCACCACCACTAATTATTTCTTTCTCACTAGTTTCGGGACTGCCAAGAGTCTCATCACCTTCATTCAAAGCTAAATCATCATTATGATTGGCATTCACTGTGTCTTCATCTTTTTCAACCACATTGTAGGCCTAATACCTTCTATAACTTTTTCAATGCAGGTCATGATAGCCAAACATTACTGGTCCGCACTCTTCGTGTTGGCAATTGTATCATTGGCATCCTCCCTTTAGCCTTTGTTTAAGATGGGTTGAGATATTACCAAGTTGAGTCTCCCCTCAATTGTGAGAAATAAGACTTCATCTCCTTCAAAACTTTATCGGAGGCTTCAACTTTGTTCAAGATTCGGGTTAACTTGTCCTCAATCCGGAAATTGTCTGGATTCACCATAGGATCAGCAGCTTTCAGCATATCATGGGGTGTAATGTACCTATCTTTAGCTCCATCACAATCTTTCCAACCTTCAGGATGAGGTTGCTCTGCCAAGCTCTATCTCGTCATCCATCTTCATTGTTTCAATCTTGATTCTTGGGTAGCCTTAGAAAAGCTAGGCGTGAACCCATCACCTAATTACCCATATAATTTACCTCTTCACTATATCCTCCTTCATATGGAACATTATCATAAACTATATCACTAGAGACAATTACAACATTACCACTTTTTCGATTTTCTCCCATTAGATGCTTACTCAAGAAATCTAGTTGAGTTAACATTTTAGCCATGTTTTTATCCCTCTATTGATCTTTAGGAAGTTATTCTTTGGATGGGCCCCTGCAAATAGAAGATATAAGGTCATCCCTTATATATCGCCCGATTAATAATCTTGGTTAGGTCATCCAATAGATCACAACCAACTACAAAAGTTTGTTTCATGATTCCACCTTGTACCAACTGGTCAGCCATACCTTTGTTGACTGCATTAAGACTTACATAGATGTACTCCAATAATAGGTAGTCCAGAACTCCATGGTTTGTACATTAAAGTAAAAGTTTCCTGAACCACAGCCACATCTCATACAATGGCTCACTATCGATTTTTTAAAGTTCTCAATACTTCTTCTCATCTTAGCCATCTTCGAGAGAGGGGAGATTCTTTTTTAGAAAAGCATCTTGAAGTTTCTCCACTAAGTGATTAAATCTCGAGGAAGCTTAGCTAACCACCTCACAGCTTCTCCAGTGATAGATAATGGGAAGAGCCTCAACCTTAGTGGCTTCTTGGGTGACTCCCTAGAAATTGAAGGGCAAATAGACGTCAACAATACTTCTTCTCAGCTTAACCATCTTCGAGGGAGGGAAGATTCTTTCTACGAAAGCATCTTGAAGTTCCTCCACTAAGTGATTAAATCTCGAGGAAGCTCAGCTAGCCACCTCAAAGCTTTCCAGTATGGGAAGAGCCTCAACCTTAGTGACTTCTTGGGTGACTCTCCAAAAATTGAAGGGCAAACAAGCGTCAACAAAATTCTGAAAGTGCTCATAGGGATCCTCATGGGCTTGGCCTCTGAATAGCCCCTTTAGCTTAAGGAGTTGTAATATGGTGCTTGTGACATGAAATACAGCACCTCCAACCAATGGGGGAAATCAAATTGCTCTCGTACTCCCTACCTAATCCCAGTTGACATCTTGAAAGTTATTCACCTTTTCGACATTATCACCATGGACACTTCCTTCATCCACCATCTTAACACCTATTTTCACAATAGCAAAACAACACAAAAAGTAATAAAATACATCTAGCTACAAGAACTAAATTCAACTAAAATTTTGATCTAGAACTTGCACCATTCCTCGGCAATGATGCCATTTTTTATGACATTCAAACCTACTACTCAAATGGAAGCAGGAACAATCATTATCAGCATATTAATCCAACAAAAGAGTCGGGGTTGAATCCCACAGGGAATGGTGGTTTAAGAGGTGAAATACTTCATTGAATTACGTAATTATAGGTTCAAATTGGGGGGTAACAACAAATAAAATAAAGATTCGGCTAAGGACAACTTCTAACTTAGCAACCTCATAACAAATTAAGAGAAATGTTGGGGATGTGCAAATTTGGGACTAAATATTTGACTAATTAAATTAAGATTAGTGAATATGTTAGAATGTTGGTAACCCACACTTCAATTATGACAGCAAAGGTGTTTCATATGAATCTATTATGACCTCATGCGCAAATCGCTCAAGGACATACCTACCCTGAGAAATTACAGCAAACCACCTATTACCTTAGCCATTGAATTCATATTTGTGGCATTCAACTGAAACCCAAAAAAGTTTTCAGCTAATATATCTATTCCACGCTTTAACTACTTAGATTAAAGCAATAATTAGAGATATGAAACAAACCCCAAGTTTGCAACCTTAGGATCATAGATGAAAATTCAAAGTAGATGTAAATTCACAAAGATTAACAATAATAAAGTCAAAATATCATTAGACCCAGCATAGAAATCAAAGACCCATATTATTTATACATCCCCAACAGGGGGGGAGGATTTAGCCACTCATGCTCCAAATTAAAGATTCATTTGAAACGACGCCAAAAAGTACTTGAAAATGTGCCTCGAAAGTGCCCGGAATCGTAATTTCCATATATCTCAAAATTCATGCGTGATATCGAAAATCTGACTTTGTATTCTTATTCAAGGGCCAAAATTGAGTGAAAAATAGGTCTAATCCCCAATTTTAGAGCAACCGTATCAAAATTCAAAAATCCAAAGTGAGTGAATTCCAGTGAGCAAGCGCGCCCCAGGCGCGACGTGCCCTAGGCGCAGAGGGCTATTTGTTTGGCCAATTTTCTTGTTCTGGTCCAAGGCCATTGGGTCTTGGGCCTAAGCCTGCTCATACATAAAAGTACCTATATTTAGCCATATTTCAACTTCATATCATACAAGAAATTCCCCAATACTCTCTTAAACGCTTAGACAAATATTTTACTCAAATTCAAGTGCCAAAACTCTTTTCGGATCTTAAGGATTTCAATCAAGCTTCAAGTTCTCATCTCAATCTTCATCAAGGATTCTCCAAAGTCAAGGTATGTGGGTTTCAACTATTGGGTTCTTTCACCCATAGTGCCCAAACTTCCTTTTTACATAAAACCCATATTTCTAAGTTGATTTACTTATGGGTCTTACTTATTATGAATTTGACTATGAATTATGTTGGGTTTTCATAAAAGTGTGATTGTTTAAGCATGTTTTCAGTTATTAATTTACAATCTATTTTGTGATTTGAGGAAGGGTTTCAATACATGCCATACTGATATTATACTATCACTTGCTTATGCTTATGCATTTTAACTATGTTGTCTATCTTTTGTTGTATTGCATCCTTCATACTTAGTAAATTCAAATGTACTAACACATACTCTATGCCGATATGATATCACAATGTAGGAACCAGAGCTCCTATTGATTCTCCTCCACGAGGCTAGACGGATTGTTCAAGTTAGCTTCTGGTGAGTCCGTCATGTCCGGGGACAATATCTATCTTCTCTCATGCTTATGTTTAGACTGTATCTTGTATATTTAGATTACTTATTGTCATTATTATGAGGGTGAGCCCGGTGCTTGTCTTGGCCCCCACTAAGTTCTATGTTTAGAGGTGTTGTTGGACAAGTATGCTATGATGCTATAAGCTTGAATTTCTAGATGTTTTATGAAATGAAGGTCTTCTGTTAGTCCATATTCCCTTATTTCTACTCTTTTATTATTATTTAAATTGCTTCCGCAATCAAGGATATGAATGCTTGCTTGGGGTTCCTTCGGGTTCCCAATGCACCGTGTCACATCTAGACCCTAGTTTGGGTCGTGATGTCAATACTAAATTTAGTAGTTGAGTACATGGATAACAAGGATAGTAAGAGAAAGTTGATTTAAACCAGCAAATCTCCACAATTTTGTGTCTCCACAAGCTTGAAACCCTCTAACCCTTAACTATTGAGCAAGAATATTCTATGTACTCTCATCTCTCTCTCTCTATCTGTAAAACCTGATATAAATGATATGTACAATGTTCTTTTCAAAAGATTTAAGTAGTCATGCAAAATAAGTGAGAATTTGTGTACTAAGTAGCCATTCGACAGTCAAGGTCAGTCATCACCGAGCACTCCGGCGATGCTTCGAATATGCATTTGATTGCTATCCTCTACATATCTTTGAAGGATTTGGTCTCTGGAAGATTGGGTGATGGCTCTTTACTCTGTTGATTATATTCAGCGATTCACCGAAGTTCCTTCTACGTCATCCTTCTGTCGTGAACTTAGGGTCCTGAGTACTGTAACATTAGGCAATCTTCTTGTCTATTCGATGATACACTGAATATATTTGGAGATTTCAATTTTGATTGCTTTTCTTTCATAGACTTGGGACTTGGTTGCTGAAATATTAGGCAGTCTTACTGAGTGTTTGGTTGTCCGTCGAATATGTCGAGAAAGCTTTTTTTGTCTGCTTTTATGATACTTTTGCTCTTCTTTTGAGATTTGTTGAGTATTGTCCACTTGTGCACTTTTAGTTCCATTCCTGACATAACATATGCATATTTGTTAGAAATTGAAACATGATAGCACACTGAGGACAATATTTCTTCACATCGTGCGCCCAAAATGAGCCTAATATATAGACTCATCACAAGGGCATCCTAATTCTTTCTCCACTCATCCTAGACTAAAACCTTGTTGTTCTGAGGCCATTTTTTATCCTATATCAGTTCTTAAGCGTGAATTTTTAATTGTTTATGCTAATTCATCTTAAGAACTAGGGCTAAGAGGAAAAGAAAAAGGTTAGGGTTTTAAGAGAATCTCGTGAGTTTCTCCAAGTTATTCCAGAATCCAAATCTTTTAGGTATGTAAGGCTATACTAAAAACTGAAATTATTTTTCCATGTTCCCCCTTGATTGAGATAGATTGAAAGCTGAAGTTATTGAGTCTACATGAGTTAGTTTCTTGAAAATTACACAGTGAAAAATCTATTCTTATATATCTTCTCATAATTGATTATTTTTATAAAATTGTTTTCTTTAAACCATTTTTAAACCTTTTATTTTAAAAGATTCTAAATATGATTTGATTATAAATGCATGAATAAATCTAGGAATCGAGTCTAGAGCCTTGATTTGAGAATGTTGATTAAGATTGTGATGTGAACATGATGATAGGTATTGATGGTCCTATGAGTCTTCATAATTGAACTCTAAAGATTAGTTTAAATTAAAAGTCCCCCTACGTGATTGTCTATTCACTGTTGAAAGGTCAATGGGATTGATTGGTCGAATTGTTAAAAGTTGTGATTGAGAATTGATTAGGTGGCGGTTGATAGGACGAAAGTCTCAATTGTGAAAATATTGATGGATTGATAAGAGTCCTTGTGAGACTCATTGATTAGATTGATTGTTTATGAGCATTGAGTCTTGGGCGGAGTATCGAGCACCAAATTGAGTGAGAGTAAGTCCAACTCGAACTTAATACTACATCGTCAAATAACATAGGAGTGGACTTAGTCTGTTAAAGCCGAACATGTTCTTATTTTGAGGATTGAGTCCACTAAAGTCGTACATGTCCCTATTTTATAGTCATGATATAATAGAACTTGATTTGTTGATTAGATCATGATTTGTGATCATTCTTTACCGTAGCAAGATATTGAACAGATGTGGAAACAATGTCGAATTGTTATATTATTACTAGCTCACATGTGATGGTTGTCGGATAAGACAAACTCTCATATAGGTTCTATAGTGATAGTCCTCTGATTGGACCAGATCAGAATTGAATTGGATTTGTATTGATTGGTTATTGTCTACTCTTTGTTCTTATTTTAGATAGACATTAGACATGTTGATTGAGTATTTTGTGTTGATTATTGTTCTACCTATATCTGTTTCATTCAGGCATTTTACATACTCGTACGTTCCACGTACTTAAGTCCATATGGGCCTTCATCGTTAATGATGTAGATACAAGTTTTAGAGATCATTAACAGGCGCACAGTTGAGGATCTGTTGCAATCAACTAATTTAGTGAGTCTTCCCCTGCTTCTGGAGGATACACATTTATATTTTCATCTAGCTTGAGCTTAGTGCTTTATTTTCTTTTGATTGAGGTAGTCATGGTCTGTCATGGTACTATCTAGTCAATTTAGATAGAAGATTCATAGACTAGATTTGTAATTGATGATTTGGATGTTGTCTGACTAGTTTCTCTCACTAGTCTTGTTGATTTGTTTTGACCACACTTAAATAAGATTGTCCACCTCGTTAGTTCTCTTAAGTCTTCCGCCGATATATTGAATTATGATTGAATGAATGTGACAAGGCCAAGTGATTCGCTTGGAGACTAGTGATAGTCTCTGATTGTCGGCCTAGGATACCCTCCCCGGGCGTGAAAGTTGATAGCGAAAGTGCAACTTTATTTCTTAACTAAAACCACCATGCAAGCACCATGTTCAATCATCACTTCAATCTGAACCATTCCAACCTTCTCATAGGCCTTGCCCTAAAAAGGATGTTGAATTATCCAACAATCACTAAATCAGGTCATGTGTACCTCTCCAATACTTGACAAGAATTTGTTCTAGGTACATACACCATCCATGAGGCTAATTTGCAATCGAATTGACACAATCAATACATCTACAACTTGTGCTTAATTATGAATCCTCTGAAGGACCTCTTGAGGGAAAACCATAGAACGACAATTATATATCATAGTCAGCTTTGTGTTAAACTAATATCTCAAAAGGTCCTTCTAATTTATCTATCAAAATTATTGAATTTTCTTTTGTATGAATAAAATCGTACAACTTAAACATTTCTATCAATTAAATCACTTAACTAAATATAACATAAAAAAAAATTAATCACTCAACTAAATATGACATGAAAAAATATATTTTTTTCAATCCATATCTAAAATCAAACACCTTAGAGGAGTAGTGAGGCATCGGTCATGTCTGACATTACATATACTGAACTTGTCTCTTCATCGATCAGTTAGCCAATATAATTAATAGCCAAACCAATACACTAAACCACTAATCAGATCATCGAAGAAATAAAAGGACTAAGGGAGGGAGTTCAAAGATTAAAATAATTAAACAGCTAGGAAAATAAAGTGAGCGCTCTTTTCTATATAGGCATTTTACATGTAATTCGATATCTTCACAAATAGTCTTCAATACTATTTCCAATCCCTGTTGATTGTCTCTTTCAAGGCTTAAGTACTCTTTCCTCAAGAAATTTAGACCCATAACTTGTCCATTTACGTTCCTCTCTTTAATTTGATCAACGTTCTTCCAACATTTATGAAATTTCTACGTGAATAATTGTTAAATAGCCGGCTAGAAAGCCAAGTTACAGCTGGCCTGCGTCATTACTGTATCAAATGGCTTTCTGTTAGTGCAGCAGAGCAAGGCAGCCCACAACACATCATCAGACTGGCACATGCCTTAGCTATTTCATCATTCATGGATCATAAATGTAAAGTATATATGTTGGGAAGATAAAATATTAATTAACAACGTCTGGCAAAATATATTAATAAAAATAATGCATCATTAGCTTTTGTATATTAACAATATCGGAACAATTTTTCCAATTATATATAACTAATGCAATTATACACTTGGGGCTTCTTATGCATGGTCGAAAATACAATTTTTCCTCTAAACTTTTCTTTAATATCTTTTTATTATATTTTGTGAATGGTATTTTTATTGAAAGGTTATATACCTTACAAAAAAGGACTAACAAGGGACAGTCACGTCCCAATGGGATAATTTATTACTACAAGCTGTACTAAACTCGAATTTGGATTAACATAACGATTGTTTGTGTGATGGTTGATAGGACTAATTAACATGGTTCCTATCAGTTTGGTCCCCAAGTAATACTAGATATTTCCAAGTTGGTTCAAATAGTCTCTTTGATGCACAACACTACAGCGAAGAGTCAAATATTTTGCGATCATAAAAATTTTATTGCACCCACATGTAAACTTAAAAATATATTAATTGTCCGCTTAATTAATACACATAAATAGGGTGAAAATGACCTTCATCACGATTTTAAAACTTTTTTAATTGATCTTTTCTAGTTGGATAACGTATTACCTCTATCTCATATTAATTGTCAACATTGCTAAAAGTATTCATTATAATATACTTTCTCCGTTCATTTTTTACTGTATGGATAATTTTTTAAACTACTTATATCAATTATTGTTTCTTAAAAGAACTGTAAAGTCCAAAGTGGAAAAAAGGAGTATTTGTCAATTAACAAAATTAAGATAGAATTATTTAACCTTTTTTTTCTACTTTGTCCTTAATTTTTAAAAAAATAATAATATTGATTATGATTAAAAAGAGTTAAGGGTGAACAAGTTTTAAAAAATTATTTCTTATTTATCATTCTTAAAGAGACTGCATAAAAGAAATGTGACATGGGATGGAAGAGTAGAATTTGTTGCTTATATAACTACCGCCCTTCCAACCTCCAATGCTACACATTTCTCAATAGAGTCCATTCACTTTCAAAAGAAAGAAAAAATACAGGAGAAAAAAATGACATGCTGGTTAGCTGAAAGTGCAACCAAAGCCTATCTCAGAGCAATAAAAATGGTTGGAAAGTATTCACTTGAGAATTTCAGTCAACAAAATTCTGTTTCTCATCTTGAAATTAATTTTGTATTACAGGAAAAGAGTGCTAGAGAGCCAGATGTATCAGGGTTCATCTCAGCACTTGCTGCTGGAAACAACGGAAAATTGATGGTCCTCGCCTGCGCTGGTGCAGCCGATTCGACCACACTAGCCCTTGAGGCTGCAGCCCATCAAACTGGTGGCAGAGTCATTTGCATCCTTCGTGAATTTGACACAATAGAATTTCTACAACATAACGCGATGAACGTTGAGTTTGTAATTGG
Source organism: Solanum medicagineum (assembly GCA_026153255.1). Lineage (NCBI taxonomy): Eukaryota > Viridiplantae > Streptophyta > Magnoliopsida > Solanales > Solanaceae > Solanum > Solanum medicagineum. Next base: position 3,268 of record JAPFFP010035279.1, on the reverse strand, counting down.
AGATGCCGAAACTCTACTAGTGAATGACTACAGAAAATCAGACTGTGTAGTAATTGATTGCAACCTTAACAATTACAAGACATTCTTAAAACAACACAAAGGATCGGTGGAAATAATGCCATTATTTTGGGGTACAACGCGTTGCAAATGGGATCACGCAGATGCGAAAGCTTTAATGCTCATTTGTTACCCATCGGAGAAGGCTTACTGTTGACTAGAATGACACAGAGAGGCAGCGATTTTTGTGTCTCTGGAAAAAATAACCGCCGGATTGTCAAAGTAGATAAATGTACAGGGGAAGAACATGTATTCAGGGTCAAATCCCCACATGGAAAACCTCTTGAAGCGTAGGTTTTGACTTACCGCTATTTGATAGATTGTAGAATATACAATTCTTTTCTACATATCAAAAATGATAATCAAACAGAGATGAGGATTTTTTTTAATCTTTTAGCAAGCTATGCATTTTTGAATCATAAAAAGAAGAGATTTAATCATGTTAGTATTAGCATATACTACTATATTACCTATTGCTATTTTTGATTTTGTGGACAAGGGGAATGAACTGATGATCTGTATATATTATATTGACTTGGGCAATTCTCACTATTTGTGTAGCTCCATTTTATCCTATACATAGTCCAATTATATTGTCTAATGTCTTTCGTTGACTAATTAACTTTTTTTCATTTTGAAATTTTTAGTCCTAATGTAAAGGTCAACGAGCAAAACATATGTCTATATGCAATATTTACATTGTGGCTAAACTAGGACTATTGTCAATATTATGTTGACCTATTCATGCAAGAGTGCAGACATGTTTACGATTAAGCTAACAACTGCCAGCTCAACATCCTAACATACTTGGTTGGCAAATTTGTTAATCATGTAAAATTGACTCTCGTGAATCAAATTATGACAAAAGTAAAAAAGAATAAAGGGAGTAGTATTTAAAACAAAAAGGCGGAGGATAAGGAATAAAGTGTCATGTCTTAGGAGGATATTCTTGACGTGGACGATACTAAAAATCATTACTGATTTTCAAGAAAATTACTTGACCTGATCACATATTCATTCATTCATTCATTAAAATCAGCGAAAAACTTAAAATAAAGAGACAATAAGATGAGCAAATCCAATCATCAATCTAACTCAATGTATAGAGGTCATAGGCCAACAAACAAACTCCAAGTTTACATAAGAATAGTTTTAAAGGAAATCAGGTAAGAGATAAAGATCTCAACATCAATTCATCAATGTCTAGTCTATGAAGCCTCTATCACCACTATCTAGATGGTGTCAATGACAGGTTCATAGCTACCTCAAATCAAAATAAAAATACTAAGCTCAAAAGTAAGAAAGTCATAAGTGGTATCCCCCGAATATAGAGGAGGAGTCACCAATCAACTGATAGAAGATAAGATCCTAAACAAAGCGTTTGTTGATGATCACTAGTACCTGTCATTGTATCATGAAAAGATGCAGGCCAAAATAGACATCAGTACATAGAATGTACAACTATGTAAAATAGTTGGAAAGAAAAGAACACAATTAAGGATACTCAACTCAAGGTACTCAACTCAATAATCAACTCAACTCAAGAGACTCAACTCAACAAGATAAAGAACTCAATCAGAATGTCATAAGTCTAAAGTAAAAACATAATTTAGACAGAGAGCAATCATATACAATTCAATCCAATCTAGTCGAATCATAGTGCTATCAAGACCTATTGGGGAGGATCTCTTATCAACAACTATCACCTATGAGTCAATGATGGTACAACGTGTTGATTCGAGAAATAGCTTTTGATTCTGAAAATCCTATTAAATACTCAATTAATTCAAGCACAAATCGAATTCTCGAAAATTGAAGGAAAAAAAGAGAGTCGCCACCTAATTTCAAGGATAATTAGAAAACCAATACATAGTTTAAAAACCAACAGGAAAATCTTTAAAATATACCAAAGAAAAGGTTCGAGATCATATTTTTCACTTCAAGAAGGTTTTACCCACTTAAAATGACCACTAAATGCGATTATCCGGCGATTAGAAAAGTTGACTAACTTTTAAAAATTTGATTGACTTTGTTGACCAGTTTTAAAAAGGTTGGCTACATTTGAAGAAAGTTAACTGAATTTAAAAAAGTTGACTAAACTTGAAAATTACTGACTAAATTTAAAGGACTTGACTAAACTTAAAAGAATCAACTAAATTTGAAAAATGTATTAATTTTAAAATTTAAAATTGACCAAGTTTGAAAAATCGGTTAGCTTTGAGAAGATCGACTAACTTTGAAAAAACACTTGAACTATCTTTTAAAAAAGAGCTTTGTAAAATCTAATTGTAGAAATGATTCAAACGCTAAAGAAAAGTCAATAAAACGTACATGGTAGAAAATACTAGGGAATTTAATTAGATTGAAAGAACCACAAAATGTTAGAGCCAAAACAATAAATATCACAAATAAGTACGAGTAAACATGAAAATGTAAAATAAAGTAAAGATTGGGCTTGGCCATTAACCCCTTTGTTGTTGCTGCTTTCAGACTTTAGGCCCATTCCATCATCTGCTACGTATTTCAAGTGTATATCAGTGTATACATTATGTCTTCGGTGTATACATCAGCTCATCTTGTTCTGTGACCTGTGTGTAGCTTCCCATTTGATTCGACAACGTCCCGAGGTTATTGAATGCAAGGAGTTGGACTGACTCGAGAGGACGTTGGGCCTTCGTGGCCCAACGAAATGCAAATGAAAGGAGGGAAGCCCAATTAGGGCCCCAACATGATTTCACATGCAACAAAACAAGTAAAACATAAACAATATAACTCTAAACTCTTAATCAATTCAAACTAGGATAATCATATACCAAGTATTAATAACGAGCGCGAGGAACAAGCGCAAGTAAGCAAATATTTGACAACGGGTTAGAGAACAGACAAGAACTCAATTCAAATAATGATATGACCACACAATTGACCAAGAACGAAGGGCAAATGGATGTATAATACATGATAAAGATGAAAATGGAGCAAATTTAATAACAATACAAGGCAACACAACATTGTTTGACCTAACAGTAGGTCGACCTGGACGTCAGTGAGCTGAATCATATGTGCAGGTCAACCCGAACAGAAACAGTAAGCATAAACATATGTCCTTCATTTTCAAACCACTGCTTAATGCAACAATGGTATACACAGATAAAGTCCTTTGACAATCATCACATACAGGAAAGGAGGAAGAAAAGAGGAGACAGGTAAATGG
>JAPFFP010035268.1:0-15352 GCA_026153255.1 Solanum medicagineum | reverse complement strand
GCATAGTACCACTAGTATCACCAACCAACTTTTTCAACTTAGACATATAGTAAACTGAATGAATAATGCTCAAATCCGGGTGCAAATCCAATCTATAGGCCATATTCCCAAAACGCTCAACAATCTCATAAGGGCCTATATACTAGGAACTCCTTTCCAAAATGCATCACATCCTTTATAGGTGATACCTTCATATACACCCAATCACCAATACGAGACTCATGATCCCTCTTTCCAACATCCAAATAAGACTTTTGATGCCTTCAAACAATCTTTTAATTTTCCCTAACCAATTCTACTCTTTCCATAGCCTCCAACAATAAATCCGAGCCTATAGAAGTAATATCATCTAACTTAACCATTCCAACAAAGACCTACACCTTCTAAACAAAACCCCAAATGGTGTTATGCCAATGCTAGCAGGAAAGCTATTGTTGTACGCAAAATAAATAAGTGGTAAATGATCACCTCAATTAACCTTGATTCCAACACACAAGACATCAACCTATACTCTAAAGTTTGAATTTTCCTCTCGGCTTGCTCAACAGATTGAGGATAAAAAAGTGGTATGTACTTCAACTTCACCTTAGGGCCAAGCCTCCTTGAGATGATATCCAAAAGTGAGAAGTATATTGGGTACCGCAATCCAATATAATACAAGTAGGCATATGATCCAGTCAATCAGCTCAAAATTACATAACTTGGCATTTTTTTCAACATTTAGAGTAGTCTCAACTAATAAGAAGTGAGCTGACTTAGTCATTTGATCAACAATTACCCAAATTGAATCAAATTACTTTCGGGTCCAAGGCAAACAAATCACAAAATTCATGTTCACCTCTTCCCACTTCCAAGTAGAAATTTCAATATCTTGAGTTAAACCACTAGGTTTTTGGTGTTCTACCTTCTCTTGTTGGCAATTAGGGCATTCAGATACAAACATGACTATATCCTTATTCTGACCATGCGATCAATACACTTCTCTCAAAATCTAGTACCACTTAGTAGATCTCGGGTGAATGGAATAATGAGAGTTATGGGCTTTACTCATGAACATATCATTAAGACCATCAACGTCCGAAACATACAATCAATCCTGGTACCGAATTTTACCATCTTCCCCTTGGGGGAAAACCTCTATCTTACTGGCAGGAAAACCTCTATCTTACTGGCAATTAACCTTTTCAACAACACAAGTAATAGGTTCAAGTCTTGCTTTGCCTTAACATCACCAACCACAAATGATCCGACCCCATTCTAAACATGAATACCTCCATCATTAGAGTCGGCCAACCTAATACCCAATCAAGTCAAATAGTAATCATCTTTTGCCATCTCTTTCTTCCCTTCATCAACATGAGCCACACTTCCCCTAGATAGCCTACTAAGAGCATCAACTATAGTATTTTCCCTGTTGGGATGATATTGTATCCTCATGTCGTAGTCCTTAAGGAGTTCCAACCATCTCCTTTGCCTCAAGTTAGGATCCCTTTAAGTGACCACATTTTGCGAACTCTTGTGACCAGTTTAAACATCAAAATGCACCCCACAAAAATAGTGCCTCCTAATCTTCAAGACAAACACCACCACCGTTAGCTCAAGATTATGAGTCGAGTAATTATGCTCATGCACTTCAATTGCCTTGATGTATAAGCTACCACCTTTCCATGTTGGATAAGTACACAACCTGACCCAATCTGAAAAGCATCATAATACACCGTCAACCTATCTAAGCAACCTGGTAAAGTCAAACAGGAGCCGATGTAAACCGATCTACCAAAGTCTGAGACCACTCCCCGCACTCTTCCGACCATACACACTTGGCCTTCCTTTGAGTCAACATGGTCAATGTAGATACTATAGATGAGAAACCTTCCACAAACCTTCTTCACAATCACCCAACCCAAGAAAACACCCAAATACCCAAAGGACCAAGCTTGTCAAACACCGTATATCCTTCATCAACTCCCTTTTGACTTCATCTATAAGATTAACTATAACATTCTCCTTGCCTGGATTACATAACGAGCCCAAAGTAACTCTCCCTATTCGATAAGGAGAGATGGCAACAACAACTCTCAAGACACATTCCATAGCACGATAAGAGTAATGAAAAAGTAAAACATTTCCTAAAATACCTTTTAGCCTCCTGCCTATGAATGCGGTGCACTTCAAACCTATAAATAAGACTATACTTGATGTATCATGTTGGACTCTGAGGACCATTTATAAACCTAGTGTTCTGATACCATCTGTGTCATAACCCAAATCTAGGGTCTAAGAGTTGACTTGGCGAATGGGAACCCGAGCATTCCAAACAAGCATCAAAGTATCCAAATTCGCATCATCAGTTCGAAAGCATTCAAATAGTAAACACATAGTTCTAAGGGATGGGAAAGTAGGACTCACACTATGGTAATATCATAGGGAAAGAGATTAACATTAATTTACGTAACATGTAGCACATAAAGACTAAGGGGAGGGTAAGTATGACTCACTTTATGGGGGCAATTAGGGACTTGGGATCTTCCACATTCCCACATCAAACATACTCATAAACCCCAAATGTACTACATAGCATATATCCGTACAAAAGTCTACATAATGTCCAACAAGCCTTGTCATAAGATAGAATGGGGGCAAAGACATGTCTCAGGCTCACCCGTAAAGTAAATAACACATATGGAAGCAATATAGGTGGAGGAATGGTGACTTGTCCTTGGAAGATAGGACTCACCACAACAAATGTCTCAATTCTGATCTTGAGTCAAATGGTGATGAAGGTAATCTCCGGTTACTATATTGTGAGATCATGTAAGCAAAAGTATGTGTTAGTACATTTGAATGTACTAAGTATGCAGGGTGCAATGCATGTGACTTACCAAACCTGCACTTTAATATTAGATGACATGGGCATATAATATTGAAAAGATCATATATTATGAGAGTAATATACAACATGCTATGAAACCAATAATGCATGAAATGCAAATCTCATATATATATTGTGGATCTGACCTCAACCAACATAAGTAAGACTAAGCGAGCTATTACTTGGAATCTTGCTGAAATCCCCTTATCAGTGAAGACATGGTCTACTTACAAAAAGTAAACCATACTTCACCTTACGGGCACCCCCATATCGTATGAAACAGCCTTTCTTATGGACACCCCCATTTCGGATAAGATTTTAACATATAACATATCATATCATATCATTTCTTGTCCTTATGGAATGCCCCTCATATGCTTCAGAGTGCCTTACAATCATAATTTTTATATATCTCAAAATTCATTGGTGATTTCAAAAATTCGACTTCATATTCTTGATTAGGGGGAAAATTGAGTGGGAAATGGGTATAGTCCAAATTTTAGAGTACCCGTAGCGAAAAATAATTTTCACTATTTTTTTGTAATCCAGTGTCTATCTTCTCCCTGACCGTGACGCGCTATGCGTGCGGACTAGTGTATAATGAAGTTCGTGTCTAGTTCGCGTTGTGCCAAGGGCTTGGAGCAGTGTATTATTTTCCTTGGTTTTCTAAATTCGACCAACGGCATTGGGTTCATAGCCCTATGTCCACTTAAACTTGAAATCACCCCTACTTAGTCATCTTTCAACTCTATAACTCACAAAAACCTCTCTCAAACCTCCCTATGACTCTAAATATTCTCTCATTCAAATCTAAGGATTTCAATCTCAATTTTGGAACTCAAAGATTCATTTTAAGCTCTTAGTGTACTTCAAGTTCACTTCAAGGAATTCAAGGCTTAAGGTATATGGGTCTTCATCCATGGGTCCTTTCACCCATGGAGCCCAACCTTTCCTTTTCATGAAAATTACATGTTTCCAAGTTGTATTACCTCTAGGTTTCTGTTATTATGGACTATGAACAAAAATCATGTTGGGATATTACTAAGTATTGATTGATTAGGCATGAATATCTATTTCAAGTTTACTCCGTGAATTGATTATGTCTATTAAGAATATGCATGTTTTGAGCTATGAAACTATTAATTATCATGAGCTTTTGTAACAGATTTCAACATACCCTACATGTTGGTTGGTTGAATAGCATTGAGTTTATTCATCTTATTTCACTCTTAAATTGTATGATTTTAAACAAGTATCATAAATTCACCATGTGTTTGAGAAAATGACATGACAATAATTCTCAAGTTATTGAGATCTATTACATGATTTACAAGTCAAGTGACTATATGATGATTAAGGGCTTTCAAGCATGTATTGAATTCATGAAAAGTATCTATGATGTTACAAGTTTCAAGTTAAGCCCTATTTTCAAGATTTTTACTTCTTCTGAGCCTCTTAATGTTAAAGCAAGGGTTGTTGTATTATTATTATTACTCTCGTGTTCAAGTTAGGCTCACCATTAGGGGTCTACATGTTTAAGAGCTACTCAAGTCATGTTTTTACAAGCTATTCATGTTATGATTAAAGTATGATTATTTCAATTATTTCATGGGATTAGGATTAGCACTAATGGATGGCATGTCAGCGTGGACTATCTTAAATGGTCCATACTCCTTTCCTCAAACTATGTGCCAACATAGGATTATACTCTACCCTTGCTATTTTAGTGGATCCACCTAGTGCACTTTATCATGAAATCCTTTCCAAAATGGGTCATATTCCTATAAGGGCGGTTACTTCATACGAAATGGGTCATGTTCCCATAAGATGAAGTATGGTTTACCTTGGTAAGTAGACCACCTCTTTACTGATGAGGAGTAATCATCGGGATTCCAAGATGTAGCTCGGTTGGTATTACTCATGTTGATTAAGGTCTCTTCCCACATATGTATGGTACATTATGCAAGTTGAATGATTTACAAGCATGTCTTATTACAAATATTGATCATGCATACCATATTGAAATTAATATATCCATTGCTTATGATTATGTATTTTGAGTATATCGGCTTATGTATTTATTGCATTGCACCCTTCATAGTTAGTACATTCAATCGTTCTAACACATACTCTATGCTTACATTATATTACCATATAAGGATCAGGTCTCTTTTTGATCATCCTCCTCTATGTGGCTAGCTTGGTACTTCAGAGAAAAGCATTGGTGAGTCCTCAAGTCCGAGGACAATATCTAAGTTACTCTTGCTATTTTTGAGACTTCTGTATGTTGAACACTTGTTATTATGAGGGTGAGCCCAGAAAGTGTCTTGGCCCTTGTTCCATTCCAATTTAGATGTGTTGTTGGATACTATGATGTATTTATGTTTTGAGCTTAACACTTTATTTCTTATGTTATTATACAAAGACTTCCCTTAGTCCTGCTTCCCTTTTATCTTTTCTTGAAATATTTATTTTGCTTCCACGACTAAGAATATGTGATTGATATGCTAAGAGGCTTGTTTGGAACATCTTTGGGTTCCCATTTGTTGTGTCATATCTGGGCCCTAGGCTTGGATCGTGACAAACTTAGTATCAGAGCACTACAATGTTAATGGTCCTCGAAAATCCAACACACCGCGTTGATTAGAGTCTTATTCATGGTTGTGAAGTGTGCCACAACTATGAATGGGAGGCAATGAGACATATAGGAAATGTTTCACTTCTTCATTGTCTATATTGTGCTTTAGGTGTGAATGTAAGGCTTTTCCCCTAACAAATGGTCTTTACTCTTCTAGATCATACCGATACCACGGGGAAGACTAAGGAGAATTCGTACTCCCAAGGAGAAACTGGTCCCTCCCGCTCCTCAAGCTCCTCAAGATGGAGGGGTAGCCTAAGATGAGTTTCAGGATGCTTTCACAATGTTGGCCCATGCTATGAACAACCAAATGAACCGAGGGGCCCAAGCACCTCATGCTCCCACTCCAACCTTAAGGGTGAGGGATTTTACAAGAATAAATCCGCCGAAGTTTCATGGGTCCAAGATGGAAGAGGATCCCCAAGAGTTCATGGATGAGGTGTATAAGGTGTTATCAATCATGGGGATTAATTTAGAGGCAATAGCGGAGTTAGAGGCATACCAACTCAAAGTTGTGGCCCAAATTTGGTTCACCCAATGGTAAAATTTGAGAGAAAGGATGATGATGTTATTCCATTGGAGTTCAAAATCGCATTCCTCAACTGCTTCTTGCCTATCGAGCTAAAAGAGGCTAAGATGATGTAGTTTATGAACCTTAAGCTAGGTTCCATGAGTGTGAGGGAGTATGCCCTCAAGTTCAACAAGCTTTCTAAGTATGCTCCACTTTTGGTGACTGACCCTAGAGCTAGAATGAACAAATTTGTGTCGGGAGTGTACCCCTTTGTTAATGAAGAGTGCCATACCGCCATAGTAGTGAGTGATATGGATTTTTCTTAGCTCATGACATATATCGAGCAACTAGAGGGGGAAAAACTTAGAAAGAGAAGAAGTGGTGAGTCCAAGAGGTCTTGATTTGAAGGTGGTTTCCAAGGTTCTAAGGATGGCAGATTTTCTCAAAGGTTCCATTTTCCTAGGCCAAGGGTCTTCCGATGCTCCAAATAAGAGATTTGCTAATGATAACCCAAGATCCAAGGTGGTAATAGAGGAGGATGTATCCCTAAGTGCCAAACGTTTTAGAAAAGCCATGGTGGCCCATGTTTTAAGAACACTAATGCTTGGTTTGGTTGAGGTGAAGTGGGTCACAGGGTTGTCAATTGTCCCTATGCTAAAATCAAGGGTAGAGATGGTCTCCCTCAAGGCCAAGATGCTAATATAGGCCCAAGGGCAAAGGGAGGCCAACAAGGGAGTGCTCCAAGGCATAATATGTTGTATGCTCTTCAAGGATGACAAGGGGCAGAAGATGTGGCAAATGTTGTTACCAGCACGTTAAAGGTTTTTTTTATTATGATGTGTATGCATTGATAGATCCAGGTTCCACTTTTTCTTTCATTACTCCCTTTGTTCCCAAAAAGCTTTATGTAAATTCTGAATTGTAGTGTGAACCTTATGAAGTTTCTACCCCCGTTCGTGAGTCCGTTGTTGCTAAAAGAGTCTATAGATCTTGTCCCATGTTAATATTGCATAAAGTCTAGCCTTGTGATTTTGTTGAATTAGATATGGCAGATGTTGATATCATTCTTGGGATGGATTGGCTATATGCATATTATGCTTCCATTGACTGTAAAACTCGTAAGTTTAAATTCCAATTCCTTAACAAGCTTGTCCTTGAGTGAGAAAGTCGTGATATAGTGGTCAAGGGTAGATTTGTTTTTTATCTTAATGCCCAAAAGTTGATTTATAAGGGTTGCCTTTATCATCTTGTGAGGGTTAGGGATGTTGTGTCCAAAGTCCTTCATATTGAGTAGGCTCCGGTGGTTAATGAGTTTCTTGATGTCATTCCCAATGAGCTTTCTGCTATTCCTCCTGAAAGGGATATAGACTTTGGTATAGACCTCCTTCCCGATACACAACCCATTTACATTCCCCCTTACTGTGTGGCCCCGGCGGAATTGAAGGAGTTGAAGGATCAATTGAGGGATTTGTTGGAGAAGGGTTTCATAAGGCCTCGTAAGTCACCTTGGGGTGCACCTGTGTTGTTTGTGAAGAAAAAGGATGATTGCCTTAGAATGTGCATTGATTACTGGCAACTTAATAGGGTTACCATGGCGGGTTACTACTGGAGATTTGTCAATGGACTTTCTTCTATTGCTTCTCGTAATATAAAGTTGACCCAATAGAAGGCAAATTTATGTGGACTGATGAATGTGAAAAGAGTTTTCATACTTGAACGATAAGCTTGCCTCTTCTCCTATCTTGGTTCTACCGGAAGGGTTTGAAGGGTTTGTGGTGTATTGTGATGCCTCAAGAATTAGTTTGGGGGTGTGTTTTGATGCAAAATAGCCAGGTGATAGTATATGCCTGTAGACAAATTAAGGTGCACAAGAAGAATTATTCCACCCATGATCTTAAATTGGCTGCCGGGGTGTCTGCTTTGAAAATTTGGCGTCACTACTTGTATGGGGTTCATGTTTATATGTTTACTGACCACAAGAGTCTCCAATATGTGTTCATGCAAAACGATCTTAACTTGAGATAAAGAAGGTGGTTATAGCTCCTTACAGATTATGATATGAGTATGCATTATCATGTCGACAAAACTAATGTTGTGGCCGATGCTCTAAGTAGAGTGCCCATGGGTAGTCTAGCTCATGTTGATGATGGTGGCAAGGAGGTGGCTAGAGAAGTTCACAAATTGGCTGGGTTGGGGCTTAGGTTGGATTAAATTGAAAATGGTGGTGTGGTGGATGTTGATGGTTCTAAATCTTCTTTGATTGAGGAAGCAAAGTCAAAATAAGATCTTTACCCCGCTTTGATAGAGTTGAACGCCTTGGTGAAGGATGGTAAAGTGGAGGTTTTCTCCCAAGGGGGAGATGGTGCCCTTAGCTACCAAGGTAGGTTGTGTGTGCCTAATGTTGATATCTTAAGGGAGTTGATTTTGAAGGACGCTCATAATTCATCTTATTCTATTTACCCCGGTTCCACAAAGATGTATAGAGACTTGAGGGAGGTGTATTGATGAGGTGGTATGAAGGGGGATATTACTAAATTCGTGTCCGGATGTCACAATTGTCGACAAGTGAAAGTCGAACACCAAAGGCCAGGTGGCCTAGCCCAAGACACAGAAATTCCTACTTGGAAGTGGGAAGAGGTTAACATGGATTTTGTGGTTGGGTTGCCTAAGACATGGAGACACTGTGACTCTATTTGGGCTGTTGTGGATAGAATGACAAGGTCATCTCACTTTCTACCAGTCAAAACCACCTATGGTGACGAAGATTATGCCAAGTTGTATATTTATGAGTTGGTAAGACTACATGGGGTGCCTTTTTCTATCTTTTCAAATCGTGATGCTCAATTCACTTCTCACTATTGGAGATCTTTCCAAAGAGGAATTGGTACCAAGGTCAAGCTTAGTATGGCTTTTCATCCCAAAACGAATGGCCAAGTTAGAAGGACTATCTAAATTCTTGAGGATATGCTTAGAGCTTATGTTTTGGAGTTTAAGGGTGGTTGGGATGAACATCTTCCACTTATTAAGTTTGCTTACAACAACATCTACAACTCAAGTATTGGTATGGCTCCCTTTGAAGCTTTGTATCGTAGGCATTGTAGATCCCCAATTGGGTGGTTTGATGTGGGGCATATGGCTTTGCTAGGTCTGGATTTGGTTATGGAAGCCTTGGAGAAAGTGAGTTTGATAAGAGAGAGATTGAAGACACGACAAATTAGACCAAAGTCCTACTCCGATATGAGAAGAATAGATCTTGAGTTTAAACCGGTGATTGGGTTTACTTGAAAGTCTCACCCATGAACGGTGTGGTACGGTTTAGCAAGAAAGGGAAATTGAGCCCAAGCTATTTGGGTCCTTATAGAGTTTTGAGGAGAGTTGTTAAGTTGCATATGAGATGGAGTTGCCTATAGAGATAAATATCATCCGGTCTTCCATGTGTCCATGTTGAGGAAGTGTGTGGGTGACCCAAGTGTTATAGTGACCTTAGAAGTTGTAGGTGTTGTGGAAGATAATTTGACCTATGAGGAGGTCTCAGTGTAGATTTTGTATAGACAAGTAAAGAGGTTGAGAAACAAAGATGTAACTTCCGTCAAGGTCCTTTGGAGTAATTAACAAGTTGAAAGTGCCACATGGAAAGCCGAGTGTTAGCCATATATCTTCCACTCTACTCAAGCTGAAGGTAATAACATAAGTCCCCTGTATGATTTCAAGTCTTAAGTTTCAGCCCTCATGTCATTTTGCATGCATTCATGTTTATAGTAACAAGTTTATGGTGATGTTTGGACATTCATGTTGAGATTATTGAAAATGATGTTTAAGTGCATTTATTGGATTCATGTCGGGCTGAAATCTTCATAATTACTTCTTTTACGGATGATTCTTTGACATTCGAGGATGAATGTTCCCAAGGGGTAGACATTGAAATGGCCCTCATGTTCTTCAGAATGTCCAATAATCGTAATTTTCATATATCTGAAATTCGTACATGATTTTGAAAATTTGACTTTATATTCTCGATTAGGGGGAAATATTGTGTGGGAAATGGGAATAATCCAGATTTTGCAGGACCTTAGAGAAAAATAATTTCCATTGACTTTTCGTAATAGTTTCTGTCTGTGCCCCCGCTGCAACGCGCAAGGGGCGCGGACTAGTGTATTATGCAATTCGCGTCTATTTCGCATCGCGACAGTGGTGCAGACCAGTGTATTATTTTGCTTGGTTTTCAAAATTCGCCCAAGGGCATTGGTGTCATAGCTCATGCCCACTTAGACGTGAAATCACCCATACTTAGCTATTTTTCAACTCTATAACTCACAAAACCCTCTCTCAGACCTCCTTAAGACTCTACAAGAGGTAAAAATCTTGAAATAGGGCTCAACTTGTTACTCGCAAGAGGTAAAAATCTTGAAATAGGGCTCAACTTGTTACTTGCAACATCATAAATATTTTTCATGAACTCAATACATGCATCAAAGCCCTTAATCATCATGAAGTCACTTAACTTGTAAATCATGTAATGGATAATCAATAACTTGAGAGTTCTTGTCATGTCATTTTATCAAACATATGGTGGGTTCATGATACTTGTTCAAAATCATGCAATTAAAGACCGAAATAATATGAGTAGACAAAATGCAAATCAACCCACCAACTTATAGTAAAACCCTCATGTAGGGCACCTTGAAATACATCACAAAAGCTCATAATAGTTCATAGTTTCATAGCTCAAAATATGCATAGTCTCAATAGACAAAAGCAATTCATGGAACAAGCTTGAAATAGACACTCATGCATAATCAATCAATACTTGTCAAAACCCCAACATGATGTATGCTCCTATTTCATAATATGAGATACACATAGGTAATACAACTTGAAAACATGCAATATTCACAAAAAGAGAATATTTGGCTCCATGGGGGAAAGGACGCATGGATGAAAACCCACGTACCTTAAACCTTGAATTCCTTGAGGTGAACTTGAAGTAGACTTAGAGCTTGAAATGTGTCCTTGTGTCCCAAAATTGAGCTTGAAATCAATATATTTTAATAAGAGGATTGATAGGGTATTAGAGAGGTTTTAAAGAGGGTTTTGTGAGATATAGAGTTGAAAAATGGCTAAGTATGAGGTGATTTCACGTTTATGTGGGCATGGGGCTATGATCCCAATGCCCTTGGCCAAAATGGAAAAACCAAGAAAAATGTTACACTGGTCAGCGCCCCTGGCCCTACGCAGACTTGACACGGTAGGCAAAATACACTCCAAGCCCTTGGCGCGTAGCGGCTAAGGTGCAGACAACCACTGAAAATCGTAAAATTAGCAAAAATTATTTTTCGCTATAGGTTCTCTTAAACCAGGTTATACGCATTTTCCACTCAACTTTTCCGCCTGATTGAGAATATGAAGTTGGATTTTCGAAATCACACATGGATTATGAAATATATGGAAATTACGATTATGAGGCATTCCGAAGCACATGTAGGGCATTTCAATATCTCCCACTTGGGAAAATTCTTCCCTGAATGTTAAAGAAACATGTGTAAAAGAAGTAATTATGAAGATTTCATCTCAACTAATGTTCATGCTCCAACAGTAAAGCGGTCGCTATCAAGTATAAACCAAACCAAAGGCTAGGGTCGAATCAATAGGGAATACGAGGTTTGATCTAATTGACTCACCAACAATGATTTCAAGTATCAATCGACTATATTCTATAGAATGGGGGGTTTGCAAATTGGATTGAAATAAATATAAAAATTATACTAATACTCATGAAGAGACAATCAATTTGAGGAGCAACTTGGGAATTGTGCTTCCCATGATTCACTAACTCAAATAACCCATATAACATAACCCTAATTATGATATTGCATGCAAGACGGTAACTTAGGTTCTTCCAACCCTCTTATAAAGTTGAAGGTCGAATTCCCACCATGTTGCTTGGTCAGTAACCATGGTGTGCCAACTAACTATTACCCATTGTCCCAGTCAACCTCTTCTTGGTTGGGTTTGGTTGATTAGACAAGAACACATCAATAAAATCCTGTCACCCATTTCCTTTTCCTGTTCATTACTACCTTGATCGGGATCATGACACTAGGCGGGGTTTGGTGTTGGGCACCATAAAACAAGAAGCATTCCGAAGGAAAATGGACAATACATGCAAACACCCAATCAAAGAAATGCAAATAATCCGAGTTATTAGAAACTAGCTACACATGGTTCCCACAACCCCAAGTTGTGGGAGTTTAGCTACTCATAACTACAGCAAAATCACAAACAATGAATATAATAAACATTGTTAAGAAATTACCCAAAGAAAATGAAGAACAAAAACCACCTTGATGTTGAAACTCACAAGTTTGAAAAATGGAGTTTGTAATTTCAAATCCCCAAACTGGGTCATTAAAGTAATAACCTAAAAATCTACACTAAACCTTAGAAAAAGCTCTAAAAAAATATCTTCTAGAATCTCTACATTATGATCTGAATCCTTCCTCTTTTTAACTATTTACAAAAAGGACCTAAAAATAAATAAGAAAAGGTTGGTCGGCAGTAGTTATGATTCATAGAACGACTCGCAGGGTGACCTACGAGTCGTAATTGGGCTTTCATAGTCAGCACTTGGCATTTGGATTTAGCTGCTTCATTCCATACTACGAGTCGTGATCTGGTCTATGACTCGTAGTATCTTCTCGTACTCCATCCTTGCATTTCTTTATCCAACTTAATTCACCACTATTAATCACTAAAAGGTCCTCTTCTACGAGTCGTAGTGAGGACTATGATCCATACTTCGGGCTCGTATAACTGACTTAAATTTCTCACATTTTGATATTTTGAAGCTGTCAATCACTATGACTACCTCATACGAGTCGTTACTTGGGCTACAACTCATAGTGTGTCTCGTAGGTCTTCAAATTCAATAAAATCTACTACTCTTCCCCAAAATCAGGACAACTTGTATTTTCTACAAAAACAAACATAAAACCCATAAAAAGTCGCATTAAGAACTTGTAAAAATCCCTTGTTTTAGGCATCAAATGTGTTGTATTTTGACAGCAAATCAACACCCTCAACTTAGAACTGTTGCTTGTCCTCAAGCGACGACTCAATCTAATAGAAAATAACTAACACATGGCAATCATTCTAATGGCATATACTTCTCCCATTTTTAGCTCACAAAGCATTTTCAAAACTTGATTGGATGGCTGATAAGAAAATCAAAGAACATTGATGCATTTGACAATGTAACTATAACAAGCTAAGGAGTATCAACAATTCACAATCACTGTACAAGTCATATGCTAACCATGTAGTGCAAATGCCCTCACAGAAAAGAAGTTCCTATATTTCACTAAATAAGTAATCACAAAAGGTTGAGGGACTATGCAAGCATACTCACTCTCGCAAATTAGATTCATACATGATAACCAATACCATAGGCTTGCCCATATACTCACACTTCAGACTGTTGACTAGTTGATCAGGATCACTTTAGGACTTCATAGGCTTATAACCTAGGCTTATGGGGCTTTGGTAAGGTACTTTTTGGCAATTATTTACTAAAATCCATCCTTGAACCACGTTTTTCAACAATTTCACCTTAATAACTCAACCATTTTCACTTTGTCCTCAATTATTCTTCATTTTCATGCTTTTCCAGGTACTTTCTTTTCATCTTTCAGCTTGTACCTTTTTTTTTAAACTCATTTTGCTATTTCTTCTCATTCTATGGCACTTTTCTTCTTTTTCTCTCACCCAGTACATGATTTTCCATTCTTTCTTCCATTCCCAACCAATCACCTCATTTTTGCTACTATACCTCAACATTAGCCATCCTCAACTTAGGATTTTAACCTTAGGTGAAGTACACAATATCTATTCCCTAAACTAGGGCCATTTTTGGGTACCCACCTCAACTTAGGCTTTTTGCCTCAATAAAGGTTCATATTTTCAAGCATAGATTACGGCCAATATCAAGGTATTTCACTAGACAATGTTAGGCTAGCTAGATATCAAGAAAGAAAAGGGCAAATATAAGGCTCAAACATTTGAAACAACGGGTAAACTCTTTCATTTGCTGAGTCATTTAGGTAAAAGTGAGATACATTAAAGAAAAATGGCATAAGATCCTTTCTTAGTCAACAAAATCTTCAGTCCAACTTAGAGTAGCAAGGCAAGTTCTGAATCAGTAAATAATGCATGAATATGACAAAATTATGTCACATAATGGCATTGCATACATACTTAACATAGTCTCACAGGTCATGCTTCAAGTATCAACTTGACTTCACTTTATCAAAACAAACATTGCCAAACCAATCACATGCAAGATTGCACTAGTATCCAACAATCCTTAAAATTTTATGGGTACCCATATTTCAATGCATTCAATAAAATCATTCAAAACTATAAACATGCCAAAAGTATTAATTTCCATATATTCACAAATTATCTACAACACCTAAAACATGTCGGTTCAATATGAAAGTAAAATAATCCACAAGGAAAAAGAAACAAGGCAAGAACACCTTGGGATATCAAAAATAGGATAGTTATGGACTAAAAGCTACTCAGACTTCATTCAAGTCCATAACTTCCCATACCCCACCAAAAATGATATTTTGTCCTCAAAGTAGACAACAAAAGTGAAAAGAAGAACAAGGGGCATACCTTGGGTTACCTCCCAAGCAGCGCCTAATTTAGTATCGCGACACGACAAGGCAAGGTTTAGCACTTACGCCTCCTCAAGGTCCCATTCATCCCCTGTCTTCATTTCCTCCATGTATCCCATTTAAAGCTTGACTCTTTGACCATTAACCTTGAAGATTTTTCCATATCGACTTTCTAATTTGATGGCACCATGATTGAAGACACGTGCTACTCAAAAGGGCCCCATCAAACTAGATTTGAGCTTCCTAGGAAACCACTTTAATCTAGAGTTGTAGAGAGTAGTACCAAGTCTCAAGGTGCAAATTTGCAATTTTCAATGCGGCAGTCATGCTGAGCTTTCATCCTCTGCTTGTATAATGCCAAGCTCTCACAAGCTCTCAACCTAAACTCATCAAGTTCATTAAGTTGCATCAACCTAGATGAAGTTGCATTTTTCCAATATAGATTCAACTTTTTCAGTGCCCACATGGCCTTATACTCCAATTCCACTAGCAAATGACATGTTTTCCCAATCATAAGTTGATATGGAGACCTGCGAACAGGTCTTTTAAAAGTGGTGTGATATGCCCACAATGCAGCTGTCACGCCCCAAAGTCCCGTAGGGCGGACCGGCACCCGTTGCCGATAAGGCTCGGGAGAACCAACCTATAACTAT
>JAPFFP010035257.1:0-15352 GCA_026153255.1 Solanum medicagineum | reverse complement strand
GGATGTTCATGTATATGCATGGGTAGGTGTCCCTATCGGGCACTAGTCACGGCCCTCGGTGGGGCTGTGACAGAGTGGATGTACTAAGTATGTAGAATGCAATGCAACAAGACATAAGCCAATATAGTCAAAATGCATGATCATAAGCAATGGATAAGTATAATATCAATATGGCATACATGATCAATGCTTGAAGTAAAACATGCTTGTAAGTCAAACAACTTGCATAGTACATATCACATGTGTTGGAAGAGACCATAACTGACATAGAACAAGCGAACTAACACTTGGAGTCCAAGGCATGTCACCCCCTTGTAAGGTGATTGAGGCATGTCGCCCCCTCAACAAGGTGAGTGAGGTATGTCACCCCTTAACAAGGTGATTGAGGCATGTCACCCCCTCAACAAGGTGATTGAGGTATGTCACCCCCCAACAAGGTGATTGAGGCATGTCACCCCCTCAACAAGGTGATTGAGGTATGTCACTGCTCAACAAGGTGATTGAGGCATGTCACCCCCTCAACAAGGTGTGGTCTACTTACAACATCATAGATACCTTTCATGAATTCAATACATATGTGCAAGCCCTTAATCATCATAGAGTCACTTGACTTATAAATCATGTAATAGATCATCAATAACATGAGATTCCTTGTCAAGATATTTTATCAAAAACTTAGTAGGTTTATAATGCTTGTTCAAAATCATGCAATTTAACAGTGAAATAATATGAGAAAACTCAGTGCAAATCAACCCACCAACATATAGTAAAACTCTCAAGTATGATACCTTGAAATCCTTCATCAAATGTCATAATAGATCATAGTTTCATAGCTCAAACATGTATAGTCTCAATAGACAAAACCAATTCATGCTATAAGCTTGAAATAGATAGATATGCATAATTAATCAACATTTCATAAAACCCCAACAAAATTTATAATCATAATCCATAATAAGAGATACCTATAAATAATACAACTTGAGAACATGCAATTTTTATAAAAAGGAAGATTGGGCTCCATGGGTGAAAGGACCCAATGGATGAAACCCACATACCTCAAACTGGGTTTTCTTGAGATGAGTTTGAAGAGAATCCTTGAGTTCCAAAGTTAAACTTGAAATCCTTGAAATTTGAATGAGATATTTGGTTAAGTCTTGGAGAGGTTTCTGTGAGGATTTTGAGTGACATAAAGTTGAAAAATGACTAAATATGGGTGTTTTCACGCATAAGTGGGCATAGGGCTATGACCCCAATGCCCTTGGCCAACACATGAAAAATTAAGGAAAAAAATGTATTGGTCCGCGTCCAGTCCGTGCGCGAATGAAACGCGTACCAAAAATAATATTGCTCCACGCCCCTGACGCATCGCGGCCGCCCGCAGATGCTCTCTGGAAATTGTAAATTAGCAAAATTTATATTTTGCTATGGCTCCTCTAAAATACGGGTTATACTCATTTCTCACTCAATTTTTCCCCCTGATCGAGAATATGAAGTCGGATTTTCAATATCATGTACGAATTTTGAAATATAACGAAATTATGATTATGGGCATTTCCGAGGCACAATTTGGGGCATTTCACTAAGCCACCTTTTTTTATGCCAATTAAAAGGAAATCACTCTTTATTTTTTTTAGTCTACGAACTAGAAGTTCAGGTAAGGAATTCTGTTGACCGAAGAGAAGACATTAGGCACCCCTCGAGTCTCGTGGTTCTAGCATGGTCGCTTTATTGACTTATTTATGGCTTAACTTAATTTGAATAAATTATCTTGATAAGTTTTACAAAAATATGTTATTCACTCGCCTTCTCTGATTTATTTGAAACTCGTTTAAAACTATCTTAGTTTATTAGTATGTGGTGTATTGATAGCAGCGCTTTCCAACCTTGCTAAGAATTATTATTTTATATGACACGTGTAATATTTGTGTAATGTTGTTTAAATCGTAAAAATTTGCCTATCCTTATTTATACAGCCTAACATGCTGCTAACGATTCAATTTTTTTAAAAAAAATTAATTATAAAAAATTATTTGAAATTTGAATTCTCTATACAAAGTCAAAAAACTTCAATTTTTAATTACAAGTAAACTGTTTCGACTCATTGAAGACAAAGCTAATTATATAGATCAATGTAAATTCATTTATTTAATATTCTAAAAGTATTTATCCCTTAAAAGAAACATATATAAAAAAAAACTGCAGATTTTATTTTTTGGTTTCATTTTATTTTCTAGAAAAAAATAAATTTAATTCATTATAATTAAACTTCATTTAGAAGGTCAATTAATTGAATCTCTTAGAATATGGATTTTTTGTATTTTAATCAAGAACAAGTTAAAAAATTAAATATTTAAGCATCAACATATAACCACACATTATACCAGATGTTACTTTAAATGTAGCAATATAAAAAGTTCAAACATATTTCAATATTATAACATCAAAGTTAAACATACATAGAATTTGAACAACTTTGTAACAAAAGAATCAAGTATTATATAATCGTGAAATAAAGTTATATGGTGAAATTCAGGGGATACCTTTTGTGAAAATTAATTCACGAGAAGAAAAGACTACAATCTAGGACCATAAACCTGAAATCCCGAAAGCAAACCTCAAACTCAACTTTTGTTTTTTCTAATTGTGTTTTTTTGAGATTTCTTTTTTGTGTGTGTTTTTTTATAGAGACTTTTTTCTAAGTATATGAGGTGTGTGTTAACGATGAATGCAGTACTTTTCTAGAAAAAATATGATGTTGGATTTTTTATTTTTTTTTTTGGTTTCCTTTTAGCCGTGTGTGAATGTTTTGTTATATGTGAATGTGTTGTAGAATGTTAGTGTGTATGTCTCTGTGAGTATATAATGTGAGGGAGTGGGAGAGTGGAGTTTGAGGGAAAATGTTAGGGAGAGAAGTTTATGGTGTGTCGTGTGTGAGCAGATGGGGGATTAGGGTAGTTTGTAGGTTTAGTTAGTTTTTTTTTCATTTTTTTTTTTTGGGTTTATGTTTTGAAAAGAAAAAATAAAAATGTGAGAAAACTATTTCAAATTAAAAAAATATAGAAAAGTTAACTAGCTAAAATTAAGATATAATTAAGAAAATACTAACAATACTAGATTATTTATTAGAATCAAAATTAAAAGAAAATATATAATTTTTAGCAATATTCTCTTCTTTAAAACAAATCTTACAGTAAAATGTGACTCTATTTTGTAGTTTTCAAATAAAGTTATTATAAATAATATAAAAATACAAATATCTAATTTACATTCAAAAAATAAATATTTAAATACTAAAAGGTATATAACTTAGGTTTGGTCAAAAATTAGGTGCTAACAGTACATAATCACATCAACATGCTGTTATATTCCACAAAAATATAACAAACTAGATATAAAGTTTGTATTATATATAAAGTTTGTAGAATGTTTATATATAGAGAGTCTAAGTTTATATTAAAAAATGTGTATTTATTAATTATTATCATTTTTATTAAATTTAGTATATAAGGAGTCTAAATTTTTTATAAGTGATATGCAAATTTTCATGCCAAAATTATGTAAATCTTCGCAACATTTTCATAGCCAACATACCCCCAATATAAAATTTGTATATATTAGGTGTTATCATATTTTTTTGAGTTAAGTATAAAATGTATATTAAAATAAAAAATTATGAGTATTAATTTTTTTGGTAAATTGAATATATTATGAGAATAAAATTTATATGTTTAGTGTATTATTTGTAATAAGTTTTTCATGCCAACTTTGTATCAATTTTTATGAAACTTAAAAAACAACTACCACCAGTATATAAATGTCTATATATGAGGCATTAATTTTAAAAAATTAAGTATATAATGTGTAACGACCTGACTAAATATTGTGAAGTATTGTTCGTTTTTTGGCCTAGCCCATCACGAATTTGTCTCTTTGGACTCACCCCAAAAGACATCTCACAGTATATAAACCGGTCCTTTAATTATATACCCAGCATCTCTATTGTGTTTTGCCGATGTGAGACTTCTCATCTCAAGATGGGTCGTTACGTACACCCCCTATATGGACTCATCGTCCGTGTTGAGGTTTGCACTTTCGCATCGAATTCACCTAGACTCAATTTTTATATCAGTAGATATTTCAGTGTTGCACTGAGGTTTGCACCATGATTCGCCTAAATTAAGTTGAACTCTGACCCACATCAACAAGGCTGACACAAGAGTAGCTCTGATACTCATTATGTCACGCTCCAAGAGGGTATCCTTGGTGTGGCCGGCACTTGAAGAACCATTGTTGGTTCCCCAAGAGAACTATCTGGCCTTATCGTCACATCAACTCGACAGCGAAAAAATACCCAAATAAAAGGACATCATATGAATAAATATAACTCTATTAAACCATAATTTCTAGTGAAGTGGTTTGGAAACAATCAATACTCAACAAGTCATCTACTCAAGGTCTATGAAGCCTCTAATCAACAATCTAGATGGTAGCATGACAGGTCCCCCAAATCAAAGAAAGAAAGTACTTAATTGAAAACAGGAAATAAAAGGGATCCTCTTGAAAGCAAGGAAGGCTCACACATTCTGGAATACACTGATCTAGACCTTGACGATGTGTAGGTTGAAGTCCTCTATCACCTGTATCTGTATCTATATACCCAGCATCTCTGTTGTGTTTTGCCGATGTGAGACTTCTCATCTCAAGATGGGTCGTTACGTACACCCCCCTATATGGACTCATCGTCCGTGTTGAGGTTTGCACTTTCGCATCGGATTCACCTAGACTCAATTTTTATATCAGTAGATATTTCAGTGTTGCACTGAGGTTTGCACCATGATTCGCCTAAATTAAGTTGAACTCTGACCCACATCAACAAGGCTGACACAAGAGTAGCTCTGATACTCATTATGTCACGCTCCAAGAGGGTATCCTTGGTGTGGCCGGCACTTGAAGAACCATTGTTGGTTCCCCAAGAGAACTATCTGGCCTTATCGTCACATCAACTCGACAGCGAAAAAATACCCAAATAAAAGGACATCATATGAATAAATATAACTCTATTAAACCATAATTTCTAGTGAAGTGGTTTGGAAACAATCAATACTCAACAAGTCATCTACTCAAGGTCTATGAAGCCTCTAATCAACAATCTAGATGGTAGCATGACAGGTCCCCCAAATCAAAGAAAGAAAGTACTTAATTGAAAACAGGAAATAAAAGGGATCCTCTTGAAAGCAAGGAAGGCTCACACATTCTGGAATACACTGATCTAGACCTTGACGATGTGTAGGTTGAAGTCCTCTATCACCTGTATCTGTATCATGAGACGATGCAGGTCTAAAATAGACATCAGTATACGGAATATACTAGTATGTAAATTGACTCAAAAAAGTAAAGCTTAACTCACTCACCTCAACTCAAAGAACTCATGCTCGACTTAATATATGCAAGTTTAAATAAATCATGCTTTTAAAATAGACTCAGTAAAAATAAACTCAGTTTAAAATATCATGCTCAATCATTATTTGCTTAAGAGTTTCTCTAAATCGACATCCAATCCCACCACCTTTTATTTGGTGGTGCACAACAAAGACGACGTTATTGACATGCCCATCCTAAACTTGTCAAGGTAAAGGACGATTAACTCTCTCATGGATCCATAGTGAATGTCCATCATCTGGGACAAGAGTCGTCAGAACATGTTGTATGACTATCCAGCGCTAGCAACGTAGTTTTGTGGGTTAGAGTAGATATTTACTCGCTCCGAACTTGGTGCTTGGTTCTCCTCCCAAAATTAAAACATGCTCAACTCATCACTCAACTCAATCCTTAATGCTTAGTCAGTCAACTCAATTCTCAACCTCATGAGGTTATCTCATCTTAACTCATCTCAGTTTCTCATGAACTCAGCCAATCAATAAAGACAATCAGACTCAACTTAGACTCAAACAGTCATTCAAACTCACTCAATTGGACTCATCATGTAATACATGAAAGATGAACAATATTATAAATGATTAAATACAACATGTTTCTCATGCTCAACCATGCTCAAGTTACTCAACTCATACAATCAAAATCAAACTCAAACTCAAACCTTAACTCAAGTCATGCATAGGTTTTATAAAGATCATTCAATTTAGGATTCATGATACCAAGTATAAAATATCTATGTCAATCTCATATCAATAGTCATGCAACATGATAATTATCTCATATATTATCATAAGAAGCTCATAATAAATGTTGAAACTAGATAATTGGATGATAAGGATTTCAAAACTCAACTTTTGTTCTTAATTTCGACTCAAATAGGTGAAAGGGCATGTGAATGAACGTGTTCCACACTTTATAAGCCTTACATACCCAAATATTTTGAAGAAAAGTCAACCCTCAGAGAATCTCTACTCACGTGCTTGGAATCCTAACTTTCTCCCCTTCCTCGATGCTTTCTAAAGTTTCTAAGTGATTTTGAGAAGTAATTACCTAAGGGTACTGATAAGGGATCTCAAACAAGTCCAAAATGTTATTGGTTTTAATTAAAAATGATAGTAAAAGACAAAATTTTCCCTCAAGAAAAACTGCCAAAGTGGACCACAAAACCTTTTTTACGACCTATGTAACAGGTTACGAGTCGTGGTCCTCTCTCATGGAAAGTAGATTAAAATTGTCAATTTCTAAATCTCATTCTATGACCTATCAGATAACTCGTGAAACATGTTATGGGTCGTGTGCCCTTTCGTAGAACTTAGACCAAAATTATAGACTTCTGGATCTTGTTCCACAACTTGACAAATGACTCATGGGATATATTACAGGTCGTGTTCCCTTTCATAAAATATCCTCTATACTTAACCAAAGTTTTTCAACAAGTCCCATATCAGCAAAACACAAGAGAGATGTTGGGTATATAAGTAAATTACTGGTCTATATAATGTGAGGTGCCTTTTGGGGTGAGCCTAAAGGGACAAATCCATGATGGGATAGGCCCAAGAGCGGACAATACTTCATAGTGTTGGGTCAGGTTATTACAGATGGTATCAGAGCCAAAGTTCAAGTGTCCTAGGGAGTTTATGAAGTCTTGTCTAGTATAGTCTTGTTTATGGGTGTATTGTGCACCACATTTTATAAGAAGGAGTTATAGGACATTAAGAAGGGTTACACTTCTTTAGTATTCTGATTCATGCTATAGAATTAAACTCTTATGGAAGTTGTCTTCTAATCCATGCGTTATGCGTTGGTAGAACTGCGACCATGCCTCCGAGAAGAGCTTTTAGAGAAAGAAGGTGTTCATCAAGGTAGAATGTTAAATAACCTAAGCCTTAGAATCATGATGAATCCATAGGTTAGGTCGTCCGTGAACAGCCACCCTAGTTGACATCTCAAATACTGAGTTCTGCTAGGCCATTCATACTTTGGCCCAGGCTGTGACAATACCTGTTGCTAGAGAAGGAGCAGGTAGATAGGATGCACGAACACATCCAGAGTTCAAGAGTTCTTGAGGATGAACCCACCGAGTTCACGGGATCTACGCCTACTAAGAATCTTGAGAACTACATTTATGATCTACAGAAAGTGTTCCAAATGATACATGTGACAGAAGTTGGTAGGGTTGAGTTGGCTGCCTACCAGGTCAGGGGTGTTTCCAAGCTGTGGTATGACAATTGGAAGAGGAACCAAGGAGAGGGTGCCTCAGTTTCGACTTGGGTTATATTTGAGGAAGCTTTCTTCGGGTGTTTCTTTCTGAGAGAGCTGAGGGAGGCCAAGGTAAGAAAGTTCTTGAATTTAAAAAGGGCTCTATGATGGTGAAGGAATATGGTCTTAAGTTCATGTAGCGATCTCGCTATGCTCTTGAGATGGCTGCAGACATGAGAAGTAAGATGGGTTTGTATGTTGATGGCTTGAACAAATGGCCAAAGAAAGATGGTAGAGGATTTATGCTTGTGAACGACATGGACATAGGCAAATTGATGGTCTATATGCAGCAAGCTGATTACGAAAGGCAACAAGACATGGAGGAGATCAGAAATAAGAGGGACAAAACCTCCATCTATGAGGTTGGGAAGAAATAGTAGCAAGTTTCTGTCTATGCCAGCACCTTCATTTGGCAGTACACCAGCCTCGAGCCATAGGTGTGATCAAAAGCCCCAGGGGTCAGCCGAACTTTAGAGCATAAGGTTCACAATCTCAGGCAAGTGTGACCCTTGGCTCTAAAGTAAAGCCACCATGTGGGAAAATGTGGCAGGATGTACCTAGGAGAATGTAGAGATGTAGGGAATGGTTGCTACAAGTGTGGCTAGCTGGGCTATTTTCTGAAGGAGTATCCGATATGGGGCAATAAGGACCAGTCTTCTACCAAAGCACCACTAGTGAAGGGTAATCAGCATGCTGCACCAAGGATAGGCAGTGGGATAAACCGTCTATATGCGGTAGGGAATCGACAGGACCAAGAGGTTACACCAGATGTTGTGATGGGTATGTTTTGTGTCTTTACCTTTCATTGTTGTGATTTATTTGATCTGAGTGTGACTTGTTCCCTTGTGATGCCATATGTGGCTAGTAGATCCTTCTGCGTACTTGCTTAAGCCATTCTCTGTTTCTACTCCTGTTGGTGAGTCCATTCGAGCCGAGAGAATCTATAGAGATTGTGTGGTGTCCATCTATGATAGAGATACTCTTGCTAATTTGATTGAGTTAGAGATAGTTTATTTTGATGTGATCCTTGGCATGGACTGGCTTCATGCCGATTATGCCTCTATTGATTGTAGAACTCGAACTGTCAAATTCTAGTTTCCGAGTGAGCCTGTTATTGAGTGGAATGGAGATTCTGTTGCGCTGAAGGGTAGGTTTATTTCTTACCTCAACACTTGAAGACTGATCTCTAAAGGATGTATCTATCACCTCGTGAGAGTCAAGTCTCATGATATTGACTCTCTTACTCTTGAGTCCATCTTGATCGTGAGTGAGTTTCCTGATGCATTTTCTGAGGATCTGCCTAAAGTCCCTCCTAATAGGGATATTGACTTCGGAATTAATGTTCTTCCTGACACCAGGCCTATTTCTATTCCGCCATATAGAATGGCCCTTGCAGAGTTGAAAGGGTTGAAGGAGCAGTTGAGAGATTTGCTAGAAAAGGGATTCATAAGGTCGAGTGTCTTTCCATGGGGTGCTTCGGTCTTATTCGTGTGAAAAAAGGATGGTTCCCTTAGAATGTGTATTGACTACCGTCGGTTGAAAAAGGTGATAGTCAAGAATAAATATCCCCTTTCAAGGATCGACGAATTATTTGACCAACTTCAGGGTGCCACTGTTTTCTCCAACATAGACCTCTAATCAGGCTATCATCACTTGAAAGTGAGAGAATGTGACATCCCAAAGATGGCTTTTCAAACCAGATATCGTCACTTTGAGTTTTTGGTGATGTCCTTTGGGTTGACAAATTCACTTGCAGGCTTCATGGACTTGATGAACAGAGTACTCAGACAGTATCTTGACATGTTCATTATTGTGTTTATTGATGATATTTTGTTATATTCCAGGGATGAGGAGGAGTATGTTAATCACCTTAGAATCATTTTACAAATACTCAGGGATAATAAGTTATATGCAAAAATTTTGAAGTGTGAGTTTCGGTTCAAATTTGTGGCATTCTTAGGCCATATAATTTCGAGCAATGGCATTCCAATGGATACTCAAAAGATTGAGATGGTTAAGAATTGGCCTAGGACAACCTCTTCGACAAATAAAAGGAGTTTTCTGGGATTGGCTGGCCATTATCGTAGATTTATTGAAGGATTTTCTTCCATATCCGCACTGTTGATGAGACTGACTTAGAAGAAGGTCAAGTTTCAATGGTCAGATAAGTGTGAGAGGATTTTCCAGAAGTTGAAGATGAGGTTGACTACTGCACCAGTGTTGACCTTGCCTAATGGAACAAAGGGATTTGTCATCTATTGCGACGTTTTGAGAGTAGGAGTCGGGTATATGTTAATGCAGAGAAGGAAAGTTGTTGCATATGCTTCTAGATAGCTTAAAGTGCATGAGAAGAATTATCCCATTCATGACTTGGAGTTGGCAGCACTGGTGTTTGCTCTCAAACTACGACGCCACTATTTATATGGAACACATGTCGATGTATTCACAGGCCACAAGAGCCTGCAATATATCTTCCCCCAGAAGGAGCTTAATCTGAGGTAGAGAAGATGGCTTGAGATAGTCAAAGACTATGACATGAGCATCCTCTACCATCTAGGTAAAGGTAATGTGGTTGTCGATGCTCTTAGCAAGTTATCCACGGGGAGCACTGCCCATATGGAGGAAAAAAAAAGAGAGCTATCTAAAAAGGTTCACAGACTGGCATGATTAGGAATTTAATTAGATTAATCAGCGAAGGAGGAGTACTTGTGCATAATGGGTCTGCATCATCTCTAGTAGTGGAGGTGAAGGAGAAGCAAGATCAAGACTCTATCTTGCAAAATTGAAAGCAGATGTGCATAAGCAGAAAGTGATGGCTTTCGCCAAAGCGGGACATGGAGTATTGAGATGCTAAGGCAGATTGTGTGTTCCAGATGTTGATGGTATTCGAGAGAGGATCATGGCAGAGGCCCATAATGCCAGATATTTCATCCATCCAGGATCAACCAAGATGTACCATGACTTGAGAGAAGTCTACTGGTGGAGTGAAATGAAAAGAGATACTGTTTCGTTTGTCTCCAGGTGCCCAAATTGCCAACAAGTAAAAGTTGAACATCAAAGGCCATATGAAGTAGCTCAGAACTTTAAAATTCTAAGATGGAAGTAGGAGATGATCAACATGGACTTCGTCACAGGTTTATGAGGTCTCGCAGACAATATAATTCGATTTGGGTGATAGTTGACAGAATGACCAAATCTGCTCACTTCTTGGCAGTAAAGATGACTGACACTATGGGGGATTATGCCCAACTGTAGATAAAAGAGATTTTTAGACTATATGGAGTCCCTTTGTCTATCATCTCAAATAGAGTATCCCACTTTACTACTCAGTTTTGGAGATCCTTTTAGAAAAGCTTAGGTTCAAAGGTGAACTTAGCACTGATTTCACCCATAGATTGACGGCCAGGCAGACGCATAATTCCGACCTTGGAAGATATGTTGAGCACCTGTGTCATTGACTTCAAAGGTAATTGGGATGACCATTTGTCTCTGATTGAGTTCCCTAGAACAATAGCTTCCATTCCAGTATTCATATGGCCCCATATATGGTACTCCATAGGAGGAGATATAGATCACTGATTGGCTAGTTCGAGGTAAGTGAAGCTGAATTGATTGGGCCAGACTTGGTACATCAGGCTATGGAGAAGGTAAATATCATTCGACAAAGGTTGAAAACTGCATAGAGTCAATAGAAGTCCTGCACTGATGTTAGAAGGAGTAACCCAGAGTTCCAGGTCGACGATTGGATGTATTTGAAGGTATCACCTATAAAAGGTATGATGCAATTTGGGAAGAAGGGGAACTTGAGCCCGAGGTATATTGGCCCTTATCAGATTATAAGGAGAGTGGGAAATGTAGCTTATGAGTTGGAGCTACCACCAGAGTTAGCAGCCATCCACCCACTCTTCCTATTAATGCTTACAAAATGTCTAGGAGACCCATAGTTGGTCCTGCCTATCGAGAGTATTGGAGTAAAAGACAACTTAAGCTATGAGGAGATTCCTATCCAAATCCTTATTGTCAGGTTCGCAAGTGAAGAACCAAAGAGATTGCATTTGTCAAAGTGTCATGGAGGAACCAATTTGTAGAAGCAGCTACGTAGGAGACATAGAAGGACATAGGGGCCAAGTACCCTCACCTATTTCTGCCTGCTGATGATGAGAGAGTTGATGGTTATGATTTCCTTCTAAATTATTTAATTCCTATTCCTCTCCTTTCATTATGAGTTTGATAGACAATAGAGCTCTAGAGTTCAAGTGCGGATTGATTTGATGTATTGATTGTTTATCTGTTTTAGTTACTGAGTTTCCTGACTGATTGATTTCATGAGTGCGATGAGAGTTGTTCGATTGTTGGATCTCATAGGAAGATTCATGCCTTGACTAAGTTTCCTAGATTTCTCTTCATTCGAGGACGAATGATCCTAAGGGGGAGATAATGTAAAGCCCCAGAAATTTTAAAAGTGAAAAAGGTTCTCAAACTTGGTTCTATGAGAGGGTTTACGAGCCGTAGTCTGAAGTACAACCCATGTACCAGGTTGCACAAGGTGCTTTAGAGTTGAAAATGTTTTGTTAAATATAAAAGAGATTTTATGAGAGGGAACGCGACCCGTAATATGTAACCACGAGTCGTCTGTCAAGTTGTGGAAAAAGATCCAGAAGTCTATAATTTTGGTCTAGGTTCTACGAAAGGGAACATGACCAACAACATATGCCATGAGTCATCTGACTAGTCATAGAATGAGATTTAGAAATCGACAATTTTGATCCACATTCCACAAGAGAGGACCATGACCTATAACCTGTTTCATGGGCCGTAAAAATTGTTTCATGGCCACTTCGGTAGTTTTTCTTGAGGGGAAATTTATCTGTTCCATCCTTTTTTTAATCAAAAACCATTATGTTTTAGACTTGTTTGAGACCCCTTATTTGTACCCTAAGATAATTATTCCTCAAAATCACTTAGAAACTTTAGAAAGCATCGAGGAAACAGAGAAAGCTAGGGTTCCAAGCATGTGAGTAGAGATTCTCTAAGAGTTGACTATTCTTCAAATTTTTCAGGTATTGAGGCTTACTAAAGTGTGGAACTACATTCGTTCACACTCCTATAATGACCCAGACATTATACGACTTCATCAGAGCTCGGGACTTTCATTTTTGGAAAACTTTGGACCAAGTGTCACCTCAAGGGAGACTACACGGTCTATGTGACACCACACGGCCTGTGTGGCCTCCAATGGTGTGATACTTGGCCTTAATTTTGGGTGTGTGACCTTGGAATGGAGTTTTGAGCTAAGGTGTCTCACACTTGGACCCCACACGAGTTGTCTGACACATTACAAACTGTAGGAGGGCCGAGTCATGGCCTTGAGCTTGGAAACCAATGTTTGGAGCTAAGTAGTAGGGCACACCACTTCACACAGACCGTGTGAAGGCACACGGGCCATATGGCCAACCATATAGCCTTCGAGGTGGAAACTTTTCTAAGTGCTGCCTCACTCTTGGCATGGGAAATTTTTTTTGGGTTAAGGTTGGTGACATGGACAGTGTGACACCACACGGCTCGTGTGGCCCAATCGTATGGCTCACATTTCGTCAAACAATTTCTAAGTATTGGGGTTTGGTTCCAGACTTTTGTCAAGACAAAAATTTAGCTAAGTACGGTTATACAGGCTAGATACACAAATCGTGTAGTGCCACATGAGCTGTGTACCCTCCAGTGTGGTGATGACATGCAATTTTTCCATCTGTTTCATTAATAGCGTTTTCATAAATACATTTTATTCTAATGACTTTTTGGGGATTCCTATGTTTCCTAAAGACTTCCTAATGACCTAAACCCTATTCAAATTCATTTCTCTCATTTTAAACTCTCTCTAAAGCTCCTCTCAAAAGCTCTTGTGGATTCAAACTTGGGATCAAGGCAAATTCAATTCTTCTTCGAATTTCTCTTTGAAACTCCTTCATTGGGTCAAGGTATGTGGGTTTTGATCCTTGGTTCCTTCCAATCAAGGAGACCCAAACATTCTCAAGCAATTTTCATGAGTTCTTAGCTTACTTTAAATTGTGTTTTGAATATTGGGATTCCTTAAATTCAAATAACGTATGGTTTATGTTTGTTTACTAATTTCAAGTTGATTTAAACTATCATATGATGAATTACAATAAGTTTATGAAATTATGAATATGCATGTCCCTTTTCAAGGCTTGTTTATGCATGGGTGATCTTTATTATGATTTAAATGTTGATTTAATTATGTATTTACTTCAATTTCACCTTATATTGTTGATTTTAGATTGAATCTCTATTACTCATGCCATGCTCATCTCATTCTTAGCGTTTGCATTCATGAACATTGAATTTAGGAAATTATGAAGTGAGTAAAGCCCAATTATCTTTTATGATATGAATTTAATAAGATATGAGTATGACAAGAATGTGATCACACAAATATCTATTGTTAATGGCTCTTTGAGCATTTTAAGTGCTGGCACTATATTGACATGAGCATGAGCTATTCCTATGCATGAGTATCATGATTATAATTTATGGTTTGACTTTTTAGCCTAAATGTGCATTGAACACATTTGAAATAACTATTGTATCTCTTGAAAGCATGTATACGTATAATTCTTGTGGGATTTTTTGACTTAGCACCAATGGATTGGGGGCGCCAGGGCTATCATAAAGGGTCCTCTCCCTTTCCTCGAACTATGTGCCAACATAGAAATGGAAGTCATTACCGAAAAAATCAAGTCGTAAGGAATGATTGTTCATTTTTGATATGATATGATAATGACAATCCTTCTAAAAAGACCGGTCCGTATGGAAGGTGTCCATCCACCGAAAAGACTAGGTCGTAATTTGTTGTCACATCCCAAGCCTAGGTCCTAGACGTGACACAGCAGATGGGGAACCCGAAGGGACCCCAAACAACCCTCTTAGCATATCATTCACACATCCTTGGTCGTGGGAGCAAATAAACATCAACAAGTGATATAATTAAATGGGAAGCAGGGCTAATAGAAGTCTTTGATAATCACAAAAGCATAAAAGAGTCAAGCTCATAGAATAAATACATCATAGCATCCAATGACACCTCTAACTTGGAATGGACCGCGGGCCAAGACACTTTCCAAGCTCATCCTCATAATAACTAGTGTTCAACATAATGAAGTCTCAAAATAGCAAGAGTAATGTAGATAGTGTCCTCGGACTTGAGGACTCACCAATGCTTATCTCTGAAGTACTGAACTAGCCACGTGGAGGTTGATCAAAAGGAGCTTTGATCCCTACATGGTAATATCATATAGGCATAGAAAATACGTTAGTACGTTTGAATGAGCTAAGTATGTGGGATGCAATGAAACAAGACATAAGCCAATATAGTCAAAATTGTATGATCATAAACAATGGATATATAATCTCAATATGGCATGTATGATCAATGCTCATAATAAAATATGCTTGTAAATCATTTATCTTGCACAACATATATATCATACATATGTGGGAAGTGACCTCAACCGACATAGACCAAGCAGCTACAACTTAGACTCCGAGGCCTGACACCCCCTCGGTTCAGGTGACCAGGCATGAAACCCCCCCCCCCCCCCCCCCCCCCCCACGCGCGCCCTCCGCCCCCCGCCCCACA